>CAAKMY010060006.1:0-35677 GCA_901111285.1 Corrigiola litoralis
ACGTTGCAGTCACTATCCCAACAAAAAGGAAAACTACATACATAAACTTGAACGTGAATGCACAGTGCCCATTTTGCCATAATGCTGACGAAACGTTGGACCATCTCTTTCGGTTTTGCATCATTACACAGCACGTTTGGAGAGCATCTCCTCGTCTTAATGCTCAAGCAGGTGGCCTCCTCCCACTAAAGCGATGGATTACAGATTTTTTCATGTATATGTGGAAAAACGAGGACACTCACTCCAAGTCCCAACTACGTCTCTTTGTGAGTACCCTTTGGTCTTTGTGGTGTTATAGAAATGCAATAACTTTGGGGAATGAGAGTCTTAATCCCGATTGAATTCTCACAAATGCTATTAAAGTAGCTGATAGATATCATGCAACCCTGCAATATAAGACATCTATGAAAAGAATTGTGATCGAGGTCGATGGATAGTGGAAGGCTTCATAGTTTCTGGCTACGGCAGCATGGGTTATCTGGAACGGAACCAGAACAAATCAGTTAAATTATGGGACGAAACTAGGTTGCTTTGAAGATAGCTTTGTAGCTGAAGCCCAAGCATGTCTTCGCGGCATCCACTGGGGACTTCAACATCGATATACCAAGGCCACGATATTCACACATGCTGCCCAGCTAATTTTAGTTTTGCTAAATTGTATATAGCATCCTATGAACACTCATTGGGTCTTCTCGGACATTAAGAAGCTGGGTAAGAGAATGAGTCAATGAACATATGCATGATCATCAAAGTACATAGAATTATAGTTCATGAAGCTCACAAGATAGCAGTTAAGTCACGGCCAGGGAACTAGTTTTTTTTTTTTTTTTTTTTTTTGTATGTTCTGTAATGTTGGTGTGTTTTTATGTTACTTTTAATGTACCCATTGTCCAAAAAAAAAAAAAAAAAAGAAAAAGAAAACAGGGAGATGTGTAAGAATTCATAGTGTTCATTATTCATATATGTCAATAACGAAGAAGAGTACATATGTTTATAGGAATGGCAATTGTGTCCGAATCCAATCAGTGTCCGATCCAATAAGACTAAAAAAAATCCGATCCAAATCCACTTCACAAAAGTCCGCCTCTAAATCCGTTTAGAAAATTCCGGCTCCGAAGTGGAGGCAGGTTGGAGGTGGATCTTGCTTTAAGTCCGATGGACCTCCGACTCACCCCACATCCAACAGACCTCCGACTCTCCTTTGGTGGACATCTGATATGGATAGACTAAAAAAAATGGGAATTTTTAGTTATTTGGTTATTTATAGGCCTAATTTCATTTGTACAATTTATTTGGTTACTCAAGGGATACAGCCTTACCCAGTACCCACAAGGGTATAGTATAGATTACGTGTCAAAACTGTTACCTCATAATTGATAGAATCAGAGCCAAAATTGTTCCACAAAGTGGAATCTGCCTGATAAGTGGACATACATCTCAGTGAAATAGACTAGATGTAAAAGCTATAAGGCATTTTAACCATTGCATATCTACCCTAGTAGATCTATCTGTATACAATCATGCCTACACTGTTCACCAAAATTGTGCAGACACTGACGACAATATTGTACTGTACAACCTCTTGGTCCTGTGGTGCAACTGCGATTATATCTATATTGTGTTAAGCTTCCGTCAGCTGTTGTTGAGTATATCACCAAGGTTTGGTGAGAATTTCTGCCGTAATTCAGTGATCTCAATTCTCAGCAGATAAAGACTCCCTGTCAGAAAGCAATCACACAACAAAAATTAGACAAAACATACAAGTTTAAGCAACTAGATCCAGTTTTTCAGGACAACATGATCCATGAATGATAACCTCAAAAACACACGAAAGTTACAAAGCACAAATTATTGAGTTTACAAGAATCTGATAAAAGTTTGTTTGACAAGTTTCCTACATAAATTTGTCTCAGTACCAGTCCAACCCCCTACACCACATGCTCAGCCGATTGCACACATGAGAAAGTAAACACTCAAACCTCTAGCTTAGAAACTTTAACTGGCAGAGTTCACAAAATAGCTTGCTAAATCTGATACTAATATCATATACTCGATCAACTATGACAAAGCCTTCAGCTTTAACCAGTAAGCACATAGGAGAACAAGTGGAACGAGGGCACTAGACCCCGTGCGAAGCTCAATAAGAAGAGAGTGGCTCACAATGCCACAACCATCATCAACATAGAAGATCATTGTATAAATTGATAGTATTCACAAAAAAATGTAAAGATAAGACTATCATTATAGGTTGCTGGCCACTTTAAGGATGGTAGGGATTCAAATTCAAGGTTGTTGCCTGATAATGTGGGTGACGAGAAGGATGAAACACAAGAAAATTGTGGAGAAAACGCACAGAGACAAAGAAGTCCTGTTGTATTCTTTTTTCCTGAGAGCAAATTACAGTAACTTTTAAATAGTGTTCTCAGACAACATATTAGAATTCAAAACATCAAATACGACTTAACAGTGCAATTCAGAAAGAAACTACAGCAGTGTTTAGAGTGAATCAGTGTGCCTCTGTTTTCTTTTGAGAGGAGGGAGGCAGGTTGGTGGAAGTTCGCCAAAACAATAACCACAACCAATTTTTTTTGTTTTAAACTCTGACTAAGAAAAAGATCGTGCCAAGTCTGTGAAAGTGCTGCTTGACTTGCAATTACCTTTAATTATCATCCGAGCTGGATATAAACCTAATCACGTTTTTCAAACTCTCTACAGCAGCTTCTACCGCACGCTGTTGTTCAATATTCAGGTTGCCCATCTCTGAGGACTGCTTCAAACAAATGACACAAAGCCAATTAACATGTGCTGTTAGCCCGTTAGGAGCATGAATCAATACCATTCATATTCCTTGAAGCCTGGAATTTCAGTCTACTAAATCATATTGTGGAGGACAATGCAACAAAATGATCCATAATTTTTAAGTTTAATGCAGAAAGGCTTCTAATTATTCTTCCCGGATAACCTTTTTTAGAAGCAACAAACCGCACTACTTCAAAAAGAATATAAGACTTATAGTTATAAACATCAGCCAACAAACCTGTACCAAGAGTAAGCTCTGTATATTGTGAATCTCGGCCTTGTACGGAAAAAGAACTCTTCGCGTTTTGGGATCCATGGACATCATTGAAAGGAAGCAAACAACTGCCTTTATTTTCCTTGGACCACAAGATTCAGCGATGAAAGACCTTGTTTTCGTTAGCAGATGTTTTGTCAGTACGGAGCTTCTCTCGAACAGATGAATACAGGGAACGAGATAATAACGACATGAGCAAGGGCTTTCGACACCTATATGCTCCGTGTCGTGATCTGGACACAACTGCAGCGAAAACCAAGAACATCAGATATTCTCCTGTATATATTACAGAATTGAAAAGTACAATAGCTACAGGAGCATGATGCAGAGGAGAAGACGAAAAGCCAATATTACTTGCAATAGTTGTTCAACCATGAACTGCCCTCGGTCCAAATAGCATCTTAAGCTTGTGAAATAGATCATTCGGAAAATGAAAACAATAAAAACAATGCAGAACATCTCCCATCTTGAAAGTAAATTCAATACTTAACTTTATAACCTAATAATCTATTTGGGGCGCAAGCAAACAACACAAATCCTAGAAAAAAAAACCACTTTGGTCTCCTTTCTTTTAATCTTTTGGCCAAGTCTGATATTACAAAAGAAAATAAAGAAGACAAGATGAGGCCTTCCCTCTTCCTACAAGCCCTACCGAGAATGTCAGCTTGTTTAACTTATCCCCTAAACACCTTCACAACCCAGCCAGAAAACAGATCTTGCCGATAATCCAGTGAACCTAATAGCCTTGATCTCTATCCACCCAAAAGCCGAATGTGGCTCAGAGGAACATGCAACCACACATAAGCACTTGATATCAACGTGAGAGGTAAGGCCCCATATACTAAAGAATGAGCAAGTGTATAAGTTTGTGCATACAGAGGCAGAGAAGATGATATACTTACAAGTGCAACATCAATCATGTAACCTAAAACGATATCGACAAGTTTAATGATGCTCTTCACAGACAGTTTTGTTGGTTTGGAGTCCACTTGTACAAGCAGTCTCAACAACGCACAGGTGTTCTCGAGGGATAATTTCTGTGACTAGAGATAAAAATAAAAATAAACAGCCACTGTTAATAATCCCTCCAAGCTCACAACAGACTGCAGCACCAATCTGCAGATTCACAACAGAGGAGCTTCCCATAGAGAAAAAACTTAACAGACATGAGGTGTGGATAAGTTTAATCAACTCACTATAATATCAAGCACAAAATTCTCCATTATCTGAAGAAGCAGGGGTTCATCTCCCATCTGAGTCAAGGAAGTCAAGAAAACACCAGTTGCTGATCTGAAATTCTTTTGACAAGACAACACAGTCTCTCTCTCCATTGTGGTGCATGTTCCCTCTGCGATCAAAAGGTAAGACACAAGAAATCATAAACACAATAAACAGGAACTACCCCATCAGAGAGATACAATAGGGATTCCGCAAGTACCACTAAAAATGGCAACTCAGTACTGTATTCACCTTTTTATAGAAAAAATTACAAGTACAATATTTTCTGAGTATCTTCAGTTATCATGTATATTCTCTCACATAAATGTATATTCTCTCCAAAATGGCAAGAAGTGAGTGAGTTTAACCCTCCCTTCACTTTCCCTTCTCACACATTCCCACGCCTTCATGATGAGCATCAGTAACTTTCTTTTTATATGACACAGACACTTAGCTCTTCGAGAACCAGTCATGATAGTTACTCTAGCATAGCACAGCCTTTGCACATCTCATTGTCCAAACCCCTTACTAGTTATACTATCATGTGGGACTTTTGTCACAAGCCTATCGCAAAGTCACGATGAAAGCGTAGAAAAATTGCATTAATCATTCTGGTCACTAGCAAAAATTTGGTAAAATGTATGATATAGGTCATGGCTGCTTGCACATGGTGAGTCACTTGTGAAATGTGAGCAGCAAGGTAACCAGAATGCTATCAGCGGCCAACCATCCCCCATTTTCCCACAAAAAGAAGAAACATAATGCTAAATTGCTAACATAGACATCACATTTCTCTTATCCCACTAAAATTATCTCTAGTCTTTTAACATGTTGCTTTTGCCGAACAAGCAAGAACACTACTACACTGGTCCAATACTTAACAAGAAATTTGCAACTTTGGTAGATGAGAAAAGTATAACCAGCAACGTTTAGTAGTATATTGTTAGATCAATCAGTAGATACAAAACTTCTGTATGTCACTTGGACCAATACTCCTGTATGCTCCATGGGATTGCTTATCAATTTTACTCACTCTCTTTGTCTATATAATCTCTGTTGTAGAATCTTCTATTCCACAGACGTAGCAAGCTCACATCACATCACCAGAAGTAGCATTTTAAAATTTCCAACAAACGATCAACAATAACTCAAAAGGCAACAAGGCCTTAAAAAGGTGATGGACATGGTATAAATAAAATGCAACTTGGTACAGTACCATGGAATATTTATCAAAAATCTCAGAAAGGACACATATTTTACGCATAATCCCGACTGCAGTCTACGAACAAAGACAATATAACCATCTCTAAAATTTATATAAAGTTGAAGGTCTGCTGGTGAAATGATAACGACATTGCATACCACCAATTACTTCATATTGTGAAAGGAAGGTGATGCAGAAACTAATGTAGTCCGCAATGTTGATGTGACCAGCTCCATAAGATGTTCGTACGACGTCTATGATTTGAGCTAATATAGATGGTTTCAATGAATGAGCTGGAATGAATAAACAAGAAATGGAGAAAACATTAATATCCATCAACAAAATTGCTAAGTTAAAAAGATTTTATCTGCCTGCTTAATAAATCCAGTATCAGATACAAACGGCAGAGGGAATCATAAGAACATAAATCAAGCAAGATCTTGCTCTGATGCAGCTATTGTACACAGAAACTGACTAAGCCCCTTTTTACATGCTCCACTGAATCTCGACACTAGAAGTACCTCCTATAGACATAGCAAACAAATTTAAGGTCTTGTTGGGTCCGGATTTGTCACCGCTGATCTAATTGTATCGAATTGACTTCATATTCAGTTCGTGTTCTGGTATATTTAGGGTTGAGTTCATGATACTTCAGGACGGTTCAATATGGCTCAAATCAAGGTTGAATTATGAGAATACGTGTCTGGTCAATGACCTATCAGGTGGATATTGGATGAGGCCAATATATCAGAGGCTCTGTTAACAGATATGAGGTCAACTAGAATGATAGAATCTACTATTTAAGATTGACTGTACGGGCGTAATGTCAGACCGAGAATTGTTCTCTATTCTCCTTTCTACACTGGGATCAGCAGTACAATGGTAAAAAAGTTTGAATCTTCGAACACTAGAGGTTTACGTGTTTATTAATTTCACTTATATAGTTCAGAGATTAACACTGCCTTGGTTAGCTGAACTCTTTTCAATGGGATGTTATTTAGTAACATTAAAGAATTCTCTGAAAAAGAAAGTTTTTTTTTTTTTGATACAGCAAAAAATGAAGATCACATTGTGATTGTCCTTTCCCCATCTTATTAATATAGTAACTTTTCATCCAAATCAAGGAATCCTCTTTCACCAAAATTCAATAACTCAAATATTTTACATAATAAAATTTAAATATATATTTCAAAAAAAACAGCCCAGAAGTCGGTCAATAATCTAAGTGGATCGTGTTTGCTTTACTTTATAGTTAAACCACACTCAGGTTCTAAACATGTCGGGCTCTGTTCCATTTTGGGTGGCAATTGATTCTGGTCAAAACAAGATGGGGCCATTACTAATAATGATTTGATTGTTCAGACTATATATGGGTTCATTTCCACTCAGTTATGGCTATATTGGTATCAGATAAAAATTGATTTGGTAATCAGGTTCATATTTGATCCAACTCTGGGTCATTCGATTCCCCAAATTGAGGCCACCTAGTCTATTTGTCTATGCAAGAACACCATGCACAAGTTTCAGCTGAGCTAAATATTTGGCATCACTTGCCATATAAATGATATTCATACTTGAAGACAAGGATTGCTTACATAAGCAGCATAAAGCCAGTGAAGCAAGTAAGTCTCCTTTAAGAGAATCAAAGTAAAAGAGGCAACAGATGGAAGTTATTTGACAATCTTCTGGAAGTGCCATAAAAGGGCCATAGCATCTGTCACCTGCAAAATAGAAACATATTATGACTACAGTCTATGAAAACCAAAGATGCACTTTCTTCGTAAGGGAATATGTATGTAAAACGTGAAGAGGTTGAGACATAAAAAAGAAAGGCTAGAGTTGTGCACCAGAAATCGAAAAAACCAAGACAATGAGACGAGCTGAGTTCGAGACGAGGCTCGACTTGACTCGAGCTCTCGAACATGAATGCTCACCTCGACTCGAATCGAGATTGAGAAGCTTGACTCGAACTCGAGAATCTTGATACTTACAGTTTCTTTAACGTGAAGGGGAGATATAAGCTTTATAGTTTTTAGAAGCATATGTAATATTGAAAATTACCTATACAGTTATACATCATATTTTTACATAAAAGAGAAAATAAGGAATTAGTAGATACTATTTTTTATAATACACGTATTTATTAGTTTTTTTTTACATTTGAGTCTCTCAAGAGCTAATCGATTCAAGCTTTGGCCTACTCGTGTAGGCTCGTTAGAAAATTGAGTCGAGTTCGAGTGGAGCTTTTGCAAGTCGAGCATTGAGCGAGCCGAGTAGCTCGTGAGATGTCTCGTCTTAATTACACTCCAATGCATAAGCCAACATGGCATTACAACTAAATAAGTTAAAACCACAACAGTCCACATTTAGAGTTCATTCTTTAACACATAGCTGGGCACCCTGGACCACATGTGGCATGCCTACTCAGGACAGGGTTAGTTTCAGCTCTGGCACCAAAAACAATTTTACAATTGGCCGTTCACGGTTCTCAATAGCAACCAAATATAGATGGCAGATTGATGACAGAAAGCAGTGTACTGACTCAAGTTTGGAACAAACTCAATATCCTATACCAAACTTCATCATCTGCCTAATATCATCAGCTAGACCTCATTGCAAAAACCAGACTTGGTTTGCCAAGGTTAACTGCAAAACCTTTGGCAGGTTGAACAGCATGTCAGATTTAATCAGAAATTTTACATTCCAACCTCTAAGTATGTGTTTGGTCTAGCTTTAGGATGTGTCTTTCAACTCAAAAATTGTCAGCTAGGCCAAACACCTTTTAATAAAAAACGCTTTTTGACCCCTAAAAAGAGAAGCAACAAATTATTGCTTCTTTTTCTCTTTCTTCCAAAAGCTATTCTCCAAATAAAGAAAATCTTTTTATTTGTCCCACTATCCCATAAATACAATATTCCATTCTCCAAATGAAAAATCTTTTGTATTTGTTCCAAAATTATTGTTTAGAATTAATTTGGCCAAACACCTTTAATTCATAAAAAACACACCTATATTAAACTAGGCCAAACTTAAAAAGTTTTTTCTAAAAACAGTTTTTAGATAAATCACTTTTCAGAAACAAAAAGTTTTATGAAAACTAGGCCAAACAGACCCTAAATAAGATGTCCATTAATGAGTAGACTAAATAAAGCAGTATAAATAAATATTCACCTTTCTCTGTGCATATGCAATAAAACTTTTGAAACTCATCCTGTAGTTTGTCATATTCGTCTACAAGATCATTGTTCCTAAGTCCAGCTTGTCCAAGACGAACCATAAAATGCAAAACTTTCTGCAGAATTGTGACATAGAACCAGAATGGTAAGAAGCAAATGTCATGCCATCAGCAACCAAAAGTGGGGAAAGAATGCGCACACTGCTAAAATCTGGCGTGCACCTATTTTTTGTCAAAGAAAAATTTGTATTCATACCTGTGACTTTGATGGGTGTCCACTGCCAAGTGAATTCAGTAGCATCCCAGTCTCACTTATCCAATGCCTCTGATAGTCCCGTATTTCTACATCTCCTACGTCTGAGTACAGGATTTGTTCTTCCTAAAATGAGTGAAAGGATACATTAGAATGCTTGGCACACAGAACACATCATACATAACTGGTTATCACCATCCTGATGCCTCGTGAATAAAACAATTATTAAGTCGACCAACCGTTTTCTAGTAGGAGATCGATATCATACAACCTCAAACTCCAAAACCAGTCCTCATCAACCATCGCCTCCTTACTGCGGAATTATGGCATTTTTAACCAAGCGCCAAAAACATGTAACTCTGTTCTAGGTTATAAAGCCGAGATAGAAAACTATCAATTCAGTTGAGGGCTAAAGCCTCGGTAGAGAGGAGAGACAGACAGACAGACAGAGAAAGTGAAATAGCTGCCTAGCAGTGGTGATTGTTTAATGAGATAGTGTTGGTGGCAGCAGCTAGAGCAAGCACTCATACCAGCCAGCAGCTTCCGACATGACAGAAGTGTGCACCCGTTCTAAACGTTTTTAGTTTCTTTCAGAAAAATTATCCACATAACGATGGTGATTGGAAAAACAAGATAAGGAGAGAAAGGTTTGCACAAAATAAAAATCGCATAATGGTCTGTTTGGGAACATGGAATTGGAATTCAATTCTAGAATTGGCCCAATTTCATTGTTTGGCAACTCCAAAGAATTGGAATTGGAATTGGGCCAATTCCATGTGAATTCCAAGCCTTGTAAAATTGACCCATCTCAATTCCAACCCTCAACCCTCTCATTTCAATTCCCATCCCTTCACCTCTTCCCCCTCTCTCCTCCCATCTCTCACAAATCAGTCACTTTTTCTCCTCCCCTCTCACCATAAACGACCCCCCACCGACTCCCAAACTGCCACCCCGCCGACGATGACGCCGTCACCATCGGCATCAACGATTCACCATCGCGAAGATAACCGAATGAAGGATGTGGAGGCGGCGGCGGGTGTCTTCGAAGAGGGGGTTTGAGAGAGAGGTGACGACGGGTGGTTTCGAAGGGGGGGTTTGAGGGAGAGGCGGCGGAGAGGGTCGTCGTGTTTGGAGAAGGTGACGTGCTTGGTGGTTTTATTGTTGGCGTTGAAGGAGGGGGTGAAGAAGAGGGAGTACTAGTGGTGGTGGAGAGGAGGATGTGGGCGCGACGGCTGGGCATAGTTTAGGGTTTGGTGTTTTGGGTGGTTGCGGCTGGGTTAGGGTTTGGTGTTATGGGTGGTGGCGGCTGGGTTAGGGTTAGAGTTTGGTGTATAGGGCAGCGACGGCAAGGTTAGGGGTAGGGTTAGGGTTAGGGGTAGGGGTACGGTTAGTGTTTCAAATGAATTCCATGTGCTCCCCAAACAAAGATTTGGAATTGGAATTGGAATTGAATTCTAGAATTTCAATTCCAAAAATTGAATTCTAGATATTGAAATCAATTCCGGGTTCCCAAACACTACCTAAGGGTATAGAAGTGGTTTGGTGGCTCTCCAGAGTCCAGAGTCCAGATTCCAGAATTCTCCTTCTTCAGCAAGTCATTTATCTCCCTCTCAGACCTTATCAGGTGCCTGATTTTGTGTTATTCCCACTTCCCCCACTTATTTTCTACATTCACTTTTTGGCAGAAAGTCACCAAGACGTAAGATTGCCATTTCAGTGCCTCAAATGCTGGCGAATTATCTCTACAGCCATCCTTGCCTATGATCATATTAACTGCCGGTTTGTAAAGTATATTAGTTAATTCTGTTTGGAAGAATGTCAATGACGAACCCTGATCACCCCCAAGTATTTATAATTTCAGTCATCGCTCATCAGTGAGGTACCCTTTTTCAAACACTTAGGGAAATGCATGTCTCTCTTTTTTATAAGTACAAATGATATACTGAGAAGACACCAAGGGGGTGACGCCCAAGTACAACAGGAGGGCTAAGACAAAAAGTTAAGCCCCGAAAGCTAAGATGTATGAGTATTTCGACAAAATCAAGAAAGACATATAGCATCACAAAGCAGACTGTCAACTAGCTTCAAAAAGTGGAATCAAAAACTTTGAATGAAAAATGAATATCATCAAAAATCCGACATTCCTTTCTTTCCATGTACAGTGTACACCATCAAAGATCCAAAGGAACCATGTTCTTCAGTCCAGCCCTTTTTCGTCCTCCTTGTCCATGTCATATGAACACTGATCCCAAAAATAGCTAGTGCATGGTTTTTCTTGTTGAAAATATTTACAAAAATAAATACAAGTATATAATGACAAACAGCTGCAATCATGCAAATTGAACGTAGTTTTGGCATTTTTAACAAAAAAATCACAAAAGTGAAAAAGTTCAGATAATGCCATAAAAGCCTCCATTTAATTATGTGGAGGAAAAATTCTTTCTTTCAGTAGTAACATCCTGTTGCTGGTATAAGCTTTTATCATATATAATCCCAATAACAAAATCACATGCTACTAAAGTTCAAAGATAGGTGTCGCATTGGGATTATCAAAACCTCGTATACCACAGTGTCAATTCACCAAGGCTTAGGTGAAGTTCAAAAACGTTCGAAAATAAACAAAAGAAGCTGGCTAGCTGCAAACATCTAAAAGCGTACCGAAGCAAGCATTTCTCTTACTGCTTCCAGGCAAGCCATCTTCATAGCCGAATCAGGATAAGAATTTTTGAACGATGTAGTGAAAGCCTGCAGTTTCACATAAATGTCTCATCAAACATATGGAGACAACAAATGTTTTATAAAAAAAACATAATTCAGGATGCAAGTATCAGTTAAAACACAATAGCTTGAGCAAGCAAGTATCTGATGTTAACAGCTTCTCATCTCATTGAATCTAAATATATAATGAAACAGCACATTCAGTGTTATTATCAGTTCATAATTCTGAAATAGAAAAAAACAGAAATGATGCAACCTCAGGATTGCGATGCATTGACACTATCACAGAAAATAGCAGTCTCTAAAATGGCATAGGCAACCCACAATTCTCGCTGTTCTGCCAGCTAGAAATTGGCCACCAAGCTGGAATCCTAAAGATGCACATACGCTCGAAATTTTGGAGGCCCAGAAGTTGCCTGATGATTTAGTTTAAAGATAAGACTAAAATATTAATCATTGAGGAGCAGGCGGCGGGTGGATGCATGATTTGTTAAATGAAATAATAATGCATTCTAAGATATTGGCCGATTCTGCAGAACCCAGAGAAGACAACATTTTCATCACTTGCATTTCAGAAAGTTTGTCCAAGAGTGTGGGGCTTATTCTTTTGCAGCATCTCAAAACTTGTGAATTAGATTTTTCATAAGGAGAATGAGATAAAGAACAATATTGAGAGTAATCTAATAGACATATATGTTATAGGAAATGTAACTAAGTATAAGTGTATAACATAAGCGAGTATCTAGGGAAGTGCGACTTGCTTATGATTAGGACTGTTCATTTAGCTAGAATGCTATAATGTACAGTCTTTTCGTAGAAAGGGTTGCAATAAAGGTAACAAATAATGAAATATAAGCGACTACAGTCATAAGGTATTCTTTATCTCCTATTCACCAATCACTAGAATTTTACTCAATGGCAGATTGTCTTGGCCGAATTGGTGCTCCAGTTATATTCTCCTAGACCCATGCAGTACAGGATTCAAAAATTTCTAAGTATCCCTTACAGTGATGCAAAATAGAATATAATTTCTCTGACTCGAATAAATGAATAGATAGACATGTGAAACAAAAATAAGGCCACAGATTTCCGCCCTGACCAGAACCGCTTTTAAGCCCACAGAAATCATAATTGACACCACATTCAAAATCTCTAACTCCTAATTCAAATTCTTTCTCCCAAGTAAAATTGAGGCTGATCTTAGAATTCTTTAACTCGCTTCATTCACACAAAAAAACATGTTTCTAGTGGTTCACTGTGCCAATATTAATAAAACCAATTTCCCACATCAGAATGGGGTGAGTCACAATAAAACTGACAGAAGTCATGGCTGACACTGACAGCACAAGGGATACGTTAATCATCCTTACATTGGTGCTCAAATACTTACCATTCAGGCACTTAGAAACATGGACTTAGTTGAACTCAAGACTCCTTTGTGTATAAAGATAGGACCAACAAGTCCTTGCTCATAGTACTTAGAAATTAGATGTGACAGGCCACAGCATATGAGTGAGGGAAACACAAACCTCAAGCAGAGCGAGCTTCTGACTCCAATCTACTGTTGCTACCAGACTTGGAATGAAAGGAACCAACGAAAGCAAGTGCTTCTCGTATAATGCTTTACTAGATAGCTCGACACTTATCTGCATATAAGTACAAAAAAAAACTAAATGAAAGACATAATGAAGCTGCATTAAAATAATGTATCCTGATGAGACAACGTGTGCCCTTCCTGAAAATATGGGTTCATCAAAGTAAACATGAACAGGTGAAAAATGACTATGTCTTGAGGAATGGATGTCTATGAAGCACTTTAAACTGGTTATAGATGCAGAGGAGTAGAGGACAGGCTTGGGCATATCATCAAGGCATGTAAGATGACTCTGTATGAGTTAAACTGTTAGAGGACAATAGGACATTCAGCAAGGATTATTCTCAGAGAGCTGAGCCAAAACTAAACCCAATCAGCTTCAAAATGCACTAGCGAGACAAGGAATACCGTCAGAAGGCATCACTGCTATGCCCGAGGTCATAACAGTGAAGGCAAATATACGAGAACAGAAAAGCAGAGTATCAATCATAAGTAAATCCCACACTCTGGCAACATGGCGACAAGGGAGAAAGAGACCACCAATTCCAACAGACAATCTGGTAGTCTCTGCATGATAAAAATATGAGACTAGTCCCTCCCCCAGCACTAAAAAAATTATCACGCAACATTTTAAAATGTAATTAGATTTCTTATGAACTGACGAATTGCATCTTAGAAATAGTAGAAAAAGAAACGAACCTTGGGGAGTACATCTACCAGGAAATCTAAGAATTTGATAGGCAAATCAAGGGACTGGAAGATCCACTGTCTGAAAGTAAATAATATTTGGGCTATTACAGCATTTAAGATGAAATATTTCTGATCCTCCTGCCCAAAGAAAGGCAAAGATAGATCAAACCACCAACACCACCAAGTACAGATCCTGCTGTTAGAGGGACTGAACAAGCTACATTTAATGGGAAAGCAGTTCAAACTTTCATAGCAAGCCATCTTCTTGTAAAACTCCACAGGGGAAGAGGTCAGAACACGGGGGGAGAGAAAAACAAGAAACGATTGAAACATGTGTAATAGAAAGGCCAAAAGATGAACTGAAAAATAATCCAGGAAACTTTACAATCTACAGAAGCGATTGCACAAAACATCTAAAACAACAGCACAGCACAAAGACAAATGACTAATTAATACATCATGTCCAAGAAAAGCCTCGCTAACATGAAGCTGAAAATGAACGCATATAAAATTATACATCATGCATGCAGACCTTCACCTCAAAAACAAGCTCTAACTCGCGTAAGTTGCTTGCATGAAACCAAAAAAGTTTATAACTGAGTAGAAGGCCAGCACACACCAATGACCAATCCAACAATCAAGGCAAATTTGTTTTACTAGAAGACTGAAGGAAAAGGAATTTTTTAACCTTTACATGGCCTATATCATTGCTCTAGAACAAGAAGTCAAAATATTGCTTCCATGGCACACAATACTGAGCCGTCTCACAAGGTTTATAAAATACCTCTCCCCGACAATGAATGAGCCAATGAGGTCATTGACCTATCCAGAGGACCTATAAAGACAAACCTAGGCTCACTTTCGTACACAATTCACATGTTACTTCAAACACAAGTATGACTTGTTAGATAAGCATGTCATAATCATCTCGAGAGATTCATGATAATTACCACACCCTTGCCACATGATAATTTTTCAACCAAACAAGCAAAGGAAAGATCAATATTCTTCACATTTGAGGCTATGTGCTTTTCAACTGGGATTTTCATAAAAACTAAACTAAATGAAGCCGAGCACATCATAGCACTCCCAACACGAGACATGACAAACTCTTACCTAGCATGCATTTTGTAGTGACTTCACAACCTAGATAAATTGTGCTTGTTTGACCTAGACCAGCACCCAGAAGAGCTAAGCACAAAACCCAATTTACAGAGGAATCCTACCAGCTTACTGGACTAGTGGACTGTGAGGGTCACCCTCTGTCTGGGCCCCTTACAAGTGGCATGTGCTTCATGTTGAGACATGCCCAGGTGGCAGTGGTAGTTAGGCTTGGTCAAGAAAAGCTCCAGCTCTGACTAAACACGAGAAGGAGAGGAAGGAGGTTGCGTACATGGGAATGGCAGTGGTGTACAGCCACATTTCCCACTGAAGGCTACGCGATCTTTGTCTAAGCTATGCATAATACGGAAGAGAAAAAGTTAGGTGGAAAAAGAGAAAATATAGAGGGGAAACCAAAAATGAGGGTGAGAAACCTATGGTTCCTCTTTCACATGCTCTTGCCTTTGCTCAACCATCAAAAAATAAGAGAAGAAACGTGGTAACTTCTGGGGGACAGAGAAGAGCTCAGTTCATGTATTTTTTTTGAATTTATCGGCTACCCATGGCATAGATATACTTTACATAGAATGTACATGCGTGCGCATTGATGAGGGGCGATAGAGCTACAGAAGCAAGTTTTAGCAACTTAATATACCCTCTCAAAGTATGATGGCAAAGCAGGGCGATAATCAATTAAGCACAAGCCCCAATTACACTGCTTGCATTCAGGGACTCTTAGTTCGCAAGTCATAATGGACCTGCGTCCATGATATATCTTGGACTCGCCAACAGTGCGGTTCGCACGTGCTAAAGACTTATGTATTATCATTCCTAGGATTATATTCATCAAGACCATGTTATATTTAGTATTCATATGTTCATAATCATCAATATCATGTGATATTCATCAAAACCCCTATTATATTCAACGTTCAAATTATTAATCAATTATCATGTGATATTCATCTAATATATTCAGCGTTCATATGTTTGTATTCATCAAATTGTCAATGATATTCGTTAAATTGATATGATTCACAGCAAATACATATATTCATCAGAAATACTAGTATATCCATCAAGTTGACTATTATATTCATCATATCACGTATCAATCACATATATTCGTCAAATAGAACTATATAATTTTACAGGTGGTCAAGGGTTTCGATTTGAAATCCTAAAAATCAAATTCATATAGATATTAAATTTCAGATATTGAAACAAAAAAAGGCCGGACAAATAGAGGGTGTGAGGAAATGGAGAAGATGACTAAAATGTCTTTGTCGTCCCATAGCCACCGTTGTCGTCAGGATGGGTAAGAGAAAAGAGAAAATGCGGCAAAGAAGTTGTCCCCATCGTCGTCCCATCAACGCCACATCGCGTGCACCGCTGTCATGTGGTCGCCTAGACGCCGGAGCAAGAGGAGAGAAGTGGTGCTTAGGTGGTCAAGTTTTAGGGAAGGAGGATGGGATTTGTATTAGATAGATAAATTAAATTACTATTTTATTTTATATCATATATCATGGACTAAGGTCTATGATACAAAAATTGCTCTTGATTAACTTCAGCGACCCCAGAGTTCCCCTAGTTAGTCTAAACTTAAACCCTGATATCATCTCAAAAACCTGCTCAACAGCAACGACCTTTTTATTTTTCAAAGTAAAAGTAGGGCTCAGTCTATCAATAAGTCCATAGCATACCATTATTCAGTGCCTATATTCTGCATAAATTGTTAGAGAAGTAGAATGTGCTCAACCACTCTTAGAGAGTTCAAACATATATATGATATTGGCCGCCTACTCTCAACACTACAGAAAGTGGGCTACTCTTACAATGGGAGATGATGAGGATGGCATTGAAAATCAAGAGACTAGTATTCCATTCTTCACTTTCTCCCCTCGGTTCCATAGTTGGCAGTCCGAAGTATAAAATAGTATAGCAAGCCAAACCACTCATCAGCCTCTTGAAACGTAAAATTTCAAGGTTACATGCATCCATCACATAAGACGTGTTTTATGAAAACCATAAAGGAGGATCACAAATCTGAAAAAATTGGGCAAAAACAAATATAAATACCTTCTCAGAAATATAATCCATCGGACGAATGGGAAAAACAAGAAAGAGCTTGTCCAACAGAGAAGAAGGGAGCTCTTGCACCCAGGTCCCCGAGCTTGAAGGGAAGGACACTATAGTATGTCTGTCCTTTTGATAGTCGCTGGTTCCATACACATAGTAACGAACAACTAAATCTATACTCTGAAGTATTGATAGCATGCAGTCAAAAGAATGAGATTCAAGTACTCGCTGAGAGTGGACAACTGAGACTAATCCATCAAAGCAGGTTAGCAGAATCTGCACAAGGTCCTTAAGTTTCCCAATGATCACAAAATTATCTGCAAGAACGAGACCCAGTTATCCTCAAAAAGTTAGAAGTTACAAAGATTAAAACTAAGGAACTTATCAAGTCGATTCCTTTACTATCCTGAAAAGAAAAAAAAGGAGGGGATTTGAGAAACCTACATTGCCAAATGGGAGGATCTTATCTATGAAACCAAGGCATACAACAATAAAGCAATACTCAGGGCAACAGAATAAGCTCCAACAGGTCTTTTCTTTAGTTCTATTTGGTTCATGTTGTATACTCTATTACTCTTCAAATTATATCCCGTCCCAACTAATTTAACAAAATCAAACATGTATAACTCATAACCTATATACCCAAAAGAAAAAAAAGGAATAATATCCGGGGTAAGGATGCCTTGCAAACTGAACACCAGCAATACTTCCATTCAAACTATTCCCCGATATGTCCCCTTTTGCACTCCTCTCCACGAAGAAAACAAAAGACAGGAATGGAGAGTGACAAAGGGCTATAAATTAAAAAAAAAACAGGTGAGAGAGATGGGGAAAGAGTGAAAGTCAAAAGTGAAGACTGAAACTGAAGAGGAGAGAAACAAAAGCATATATATAGTGTAAATTCCAAGATAGATAACAAGAAGATCCTAAGTAAAAAATAATAAAGACGACAGAAGTATACCAGCAACTCACAACGAGTCCCCAAAATATCCTGCACTTTTGACTTTTCGGATGGCAGAACCCAGAATCCAGATGAAAACCTACAGCCCAGGATACTGGGACATAACGATGCCAATCCGGTACGGGTTCAGATCCAAAAATCGAGCCCTTGGGATCCAAAAATCGAGATGGGAGACTCTGGTAAAAGGATATGAGACTTGATCAACATTATGGTACTCAGCTAGTCAGCTCAGCCGGATGGCAAAGCTTAACGCATTAAATTAATCTACGGAAGCTTACAGGGGGCTTATAGATAGGTGCTCAAACTCATAGTCAGCAATGTATTTGTGTTACTCTTTTCGGATAGACACATGTCTACAGTAACACGAGGGCATACATATTTAGGACCAAATGTCATCAAACGAACAGCTCAAACACCTTTTGCATCATCTTCGATACAGAAAATCTCCATAAACTAAAAGACAAAGGATATAGAGAGACTGGGGAGTTGAGAGAGACAGATTATTTAGCATAACATCTCTATCCACCTACATAAGGCAAGCTATATGGTTCCCAATACCAAAGTCCAAACAAGCTCTATGACCACAGTATAAATGTGAGTTTAAGATGCATATCTTTGACCAGTTTTCCAAACTGAGTGAGCATGCATCAGAACAGTGGGAAATTGATAGAGTGAGACAGACAGTCATAAACAACTGAAGCATCAATAGGAATTTGTGATAACTGGCTTTCAAAACAATAACTAAAACTAAAACTACAGAAAAAAATCAAGAATTGTATAATGTAAAACCAAAACACCTCTTAAAGCAAACAGAATCACATTGTAGTTATGATTTATGAATAGCGTTGAATAATAAGTTTTGTGCAAATATCAGAGAACAAGAAAAACCAAAACAGGCATATACATATGACAGATATCAGATTGTGTACATACCAGTAGGATTTTCAGGCACCTCCATCTCAAAAGCATGTAGTACTAGTTTCTCCGCCGTTTTCTGCAATCAAAACAGAAAACTGAAAATTGATAAATGTAAAGGCATACATATACAGAATTCACATACGAACTTGACTAAAGATAAGGGACAGTAGTAGATGCAAAGGACAAATCTATAGCCAAATGGAAAGTAAATCATACAAAAAGACATGGTTTAAAGTAGAGAATGATAAAACAAACAAACAGAATATTTTGGAATTTGTTCTATCCAAATTCAAAAAAAAAAAAAAACCATAGTCAGAGCAGGTTTTGTATAAGTTTAGGCCACCATGTGTGCACTGACATCATCACCTTACTTTTGAGGAACAAAGTCATTCTGAAGAATTTCGGAAAACTATTAAAAACTTAATTACTTTTGAAGAACAAAGTAGTCACGTTTGACCAACAACAGTGTAACTTTTGACTAATACTGAAAGATCAAAAGATATTGTTGAAATTGAGCTTCAAAAAAGCATAGAAATGGAGAAAAAGAAGAGAAAGAGTATGGGAGTAAAATTACGATATGAGTTTTATTTTGAGTAGAAACAAAAAAAGTGTGGTTTACTTTTGATAAGGAGTAAGGCCTTTTTGTCTGGGACGTTTCAACGTGTTTCACGGTGAGGTAACCTCACATAAGACTTTATGTAGTAATATGAATGGTATCATGGGATGTTCCGCTATAAAAGATAAGGACAAAAGAAGAATCACAATATGCAGATGCTAACCTAAACGATTCAACTCTTAATGTTTCTCAAACACTGATCCAAGTGTAGACCGATCATGTATTCCACTATTAACTAAGGATCAGAGGGAGCTTCTAGCTTGCGTACTGTGGTTGACCAATATCAATTTATGGGACTAGAGTGCCAAATTTGAAATCAATTGATTCACGGTTTGACGTCAATTGACATCACAAGTTTCGCTTTCACCTTCACCTCTTGTCAGGTGAATTATCACACGCTTTATGATTGGTTAGCATTAATTACATATTTAAGCCTAGAAATACAGTTTCTTTTCCCGGAACTGCAATTTCAACAATTAATGCATGTAGCAAGCTCTTCCTTCTTTTTGCATATTTCAGAGAAAGATATTGTTGAAATTGAGCTTCAAAAAAGCATAGAAATGGAGAAAAAGAAGAAACTGAAATTGAGCTTCACCAAATTTGAAATAAACTAATGCATGTAGCAAGCTCTGGATCAGGATGCTACTTGTGTAACAGTGAAATGCACTAATAACTGATAAACCTAGAAATATATGATTGCAAAATATGTCTTCTGAGAAGTCAAGGACATTCTTGTCATTTCAATAAGGTCAAGTGTCAAAACAGCGGATTCCAAAAATCATTTCATGCTAAACAAACCAATTTTTCCCTCTGCTTCCCCAACAACTTTAAACAAACAGGATGTCAAGGGCCTAACATTGTGTTTTCCCTTGTTGCCAATTATAGTTTGGATGGTCTGTACATGTGACATTAATTTGGAAAATTACTTAAAATAGTATGGTTAACCAAAATCAGGTATAGTTTTTATATTCAAATCAACAAAACTGATAATATAGCATGATACTAACAATAAATGGATGCTACCTGTCCAGAAAAATGAACTTCTCTTTTATTTGATGGCAACAATGACAAACAGCGGACAAGCCCAGACAGAGTCATCCTGAGCTTACTTTTGTCTTCTATATGGAAATGAATTTTCTGTAATATATCCATGTAATTCTCCAGAACCTGCATTCAACCAAGGAGGTGACATGAAGGCGGAAATGCATCAAAATTTATAACAAGGTAAGGAGGGCGTGAGGAGAGGAGGAAATGTGCATACTCCTTCCAGTAATTGCTAAAGTTAAAAAATAAAAAAAATTCAAAATAAGAAAGTTAACATCCAAAACAGAGTCACACTACAATTCATTTCAGCCAAAATATTTAGATCAGACAAGAGGATGAGAATTCTCTAGAGCCTCAAATTGTATGTCAATGACATTGTACGTGAAAGCATGAGATCAGAGGAAGGCAACAATAATATTTATCTCCTAAGCATGCACGGTGTGATATCCTCTTCTTAAGAATTCGTTAAGCCCTCTCCAACCACTATACCCACAAAATAGTAAAACTAGCAGAACATAAGGTTTTCTCACTTGAATGACACATAATATATAAAAGTTGAGGCGACAAGGTTTTGGTGTTCACATCAGAGTTACAATATCTATGGAAACTTCAGGAACTGCCAACTCAACAAAGCAATCAAATATTGAAAAAGAAAATTAAACAGAAGTTGAGCCCAAGAACTGGGTGACAACATAAAATAAAATAAAAAATCAATTCTGACTTCAGCATGTCCACAAACACGAGAACAGAATAGCAATATGTTCAAAGTGGGGAAAAGGATCACTCATAGTACCTTCTCTGCATATGAAGAAAAGGCTGGAGGAAAGTTCTGAATCACAAGGTCAAAGAATTTGAAAGCCATCAAACGAACATCCATTGTCAGATGCGTCATTGCGCTGAAAATATAGGCCATAATAAGAGACGTAAGAGCTCCTTGATTGTCCTACAAAATAAGCAATAAACAATATACTGATGAGACATAAAGAGTCAATAGCAGACCAACAGTTATTGCCTAGTCAAATAAATATAGTTAAAGCCAAAAATTAAAAAAGACAAGTGTTAACAAGTCCTTGTAAATACCCCAGTCCCCAAAAGTAAAGAGATCACTCAAAAAACCGAGAAGTATTCCTTATCCAGATGATAAAGTCAAAACCAATTAACGAAATCCTTATTTTATGGCATGGCTTGCTTCTCAAATCCCAACTAACTCACCGTTGCCCGGCTTGCATTCCCAACTAAATCAACCGTTGCCCTAAGTTTCATAAAACTACATAACATTACAACATTCCTCACGACTGTATTTAAAAAGAGGCGGAGAGTCCCATGAAATGCATCAGCCATGTGAAGGTATAGATACCACAATGGCACCAACCAAACATGAGCCACAACATCACTCATTTCTTTCTTTGCATTCTCATCATTTCTCCATTAGCTAGCATGCTTTCAATAAGCAACCAGTTTTAAAACTAGAACAGAGGGGCAACTCAACGAATCCTTGACAGGCAACATTGATAACATCATTTGCTAAAGTTGTTCTCACGGATATATCGGATAAAGACTTCTTAGAATATTTAGTTTTCAGTCTAATATATGTATCACTACTACCCGAAAATGCTGCAGCCCTTGGATGTCCTCACACTTCTTTTCATCTGGTACTGAAACTCAAAGACACCATTCGAAAGATGCTCACAAGACGTGTAGGGGAGAAACTAAAGAGAGGAGAAACTAAAGAGGGGAGCATATTAATAAACAGCAAAGATGAAAATGATAAGAACTTATGGTCTCCTAAGGTTAAGGCACTCAAGATTATATATAAGGTGATTGGCATACAAGAAGTTCCTATCAAATTAAGATACACTATATCTAGAATATGAAAAACTAATAAACTCGACGACAACAATTAATCATCAAATCAATTACCTCAAATGCTTAAAAACCTACTCAGCTATAACTAAAGTGTAAGAAAAGTTGCGAGTGAAAAAATGTACCTCTTTGCATCCCGGAAGGATGACCGACTTAAAAAGTTGATACAATGTCTCCCGAACAGTCTTATCATCGTCACTGATACGTTCGCGCAATTTCTCAATAACAACAAGCTTATGGTCCTCGAGCTCCACCCGATTTTTAAGCAATATCTCTCTGATACCTACCAATGCTTCTGCAAGCACATAACAGTACATTAGCCAAGTTATCAATCAAATTAAAATCAAATTCGAAAACAAACTCTATCCTAACACGACACCTTATGGTCCTTATGTCATTAGTAAAAACAGGACAGCTATACCACTTTGAATCAAGAGAAACTTAACCAGTTCATTTCGGCATCCATTATAAACCAGTCGCCACTAACCTAGCTAATAGCGTAAGTATCAATCACAAGAAATAAAACTCCGAGACCAACTCTCCCCTGTCTCCACATCTGATCTAATGCAATCAAAAAAACTAAAAAAAGGACATTTATAATCACAAGAAAAAAAGAGAAACTTCAAACTAAAGCAGTAAATTTTCACACATAAATTATCTAATAAGGTGGTGTAATCTTAAGTCACAAATTAAATTGAAGTGTACATTTGTTGTCAACATCGTAAGAAGTTACCACTTTAAGCTAAAAAGTAAAAGCGACGGCTTTAAGATAATGAGTGACCATTTTTAGACTATAAATGAACCTTTCAGTATAAAAGGTGAACCTTTCAGTATAAAAGGTGAACCTCGTCTAATTTTAACTTTTCAAATGAAAAGAAGTAGCTCAAGTGGTTAGAGCTCTCTTATCCCAAACATGAGGTTGGGGGTTCAATTCTTATCGCGCACATTTCAGACCACCAAAAAAAAGAAGACGACAGTAGGGTCTAAGAGTAGACACTAACCGCGGCGAACTCTGACATTGTGATGAGACGTCTGCTGCAGCAGCTCCTTCAAGGAGAGGCCCTTCTTGCTCAAAGCCAAACCCGCCTTATCGGACGCCACGCTCTGCTCCGGCAGAATAATAGCTGCTCAATTCAACCATGACCATCATTACC
The DNA here is from genome assembly GCA_901111285.1 of Corrigiola litoralis. Lineage (NCBI taxonomy): Eukaryota > Viridiplantae > Streptophyta > Magnoliopsida > Caryophyllales > Caryophyllaceae > Corrigiola > Corrigiola litoralis. The sequence goes on from CAAKMY010060006.1 coordinate 23,662, forward strand.
ATCATTACCATCATTTGCATAAAATAAGTTAACAACATTAAACGTCATTGAAAAAACATAAAATGTAAAAATGTTACCTTTGGATTTAATTTCGGTATTGGTGGTGTTTTTCGGTGGGGGCAGCTTCCTGCCGAGCTTCCTTTTATATTTCTGAAAACACGAAATGGAAATATATATTAATACGGATTAAAATGGGATTAATGGGGGAAAATGATATAGTGGTATGTGGAGAAATTATGTACCTTGAAGTCGACACCGCGGGCTTGCGGTTTCTTAGAAGGGGGTTTGGAGCGAACCATGGCTGGTTAAAGGATGGTGCAAGTGTTATGAAAGGGGGGTTTAGAAGGGGTTTAAGGCTAGGCGGCACAGGCGCGGGGATGAAAAGACGCTGTGATACTATAACTCGACTCAGTCTTCTCACTTTTGTAATCCTGCTTCTTTTTCACTCTTTAGTTTTGCAAAGTTTTGGTATGTGCAATTCTGCAAATTATTTTTTTTTTTTTTTTAAGGAGGGAACCCGCTTACGCTATTTTTTGTGTGCTCTGACCTCTGGGTGATCTCACAGAGTATGCGCAATAGCTTGCAAATTTTGCATTTTGAGAAAGTTGCACTATTACCAGTGTGTTCTGATTCAGGTGGCATATATCATAAGCAAATATTTCTCCCACAGTTGCCACTGGGGGTAGGGGTGTTCAAAAATATCCGATCCGAAAAACGCCCAATCCGATCCGATTTTTTGGTTTCGGATATCCGAAAAATTATCGGATATTTCGGATCGGATACGGATCGGATTTTCTAAATTTTGGATATCCGAAATATCTGAAAATTCAAAAAAAGAACAAAAAATTCACAAAATTAACTAAAATTTACGGAAAAAAAAAAACTAATCTTATACTCTCATAGTCTCATATGAAATGGTCACCTATCTATATTGTAATTTATATACAACTTTATATTTTCGTCGATTTTTGCATTTAAAATTACACTAATTATAATTCTTAAACTTTGATTTTTCGGATTTTCAGATATCCGCATATCCGATCCGAAAATTTCGGATATCCGATAACAGATTTTTCGGATATCCGAAATTTTTCCGATCGGATTCGGATCGAGAAAGTCCCGATCCGAAATTTCGGATATCCGATCCGATAACGGTTTTCGGATCGGATATCCGATAATGAACACCCCTAACTGGGATGGTATGTTCATTAGTACTTTCGATTTTCACAAGGTACTCTTTCGTTTATATTTTTCGGGGTTTTTTAATGTATTTTTGTGGTTTAGTCAAAATATCAGAACCCCTCTTTTCGTAAAAGTTAAAATGCTTAATTTAGATATTAAAATGCTCTTAATGATGATAAACGTTATATCAAGCAACATTGATGTTAGGTTAGTTGCTTCTAATATCGCTAAGTATATTATAATAATTGACTAACTTGAAGGTCAAAACCTAATCTCACCTTTGGATCTAAAATCAAGGGTTGCGATTGTTGTGTTTTGCAGGCTGTTGAAGAGGGGGCCACCAAAAATAGGGAAGGGAGGGGGAAAAGGTCAAAATGTCGTGGAGAGGGGAGGAAAAAGGTGGTTAGGGGTTGGGTCGTGAATTGGGAGAATGAAAAAGGAAGTTAAATTGGTCATGAATAAGAAGATGTCGTGGTGGATGGGTTTGGGATAAAGATGAATGTCGTAGGAGTGGGGGTGCTAATTGAGGGGTAGGGGTCAGGGGCATTTTGATAAAGTCAGGGTGATGAAATTGTCCTTAAGTGTAATTTTTAGTTGAGCAAATTTTGAATCCATTACCACCCACAAAATCTCACCCTTACCTCCCTCCCCGACCAATAGTACCCCCGACCCAAACCCTACGTCCCCAAAAACCTATATATGCCCCGATCCACAAAACACCCACCACCACCCCTATCCCCCCCCTCCCCAAAAAAAAAAAAAAATCACCTTAGCCACCATCAAAACTCCACCTCTAACAAACGTGACACCCTTCACATTCAGGAAAGTCAACCCTATCTGTAAAAAACAACCTCATTATTGGCCACCCTCCTACTCAAGAGACGACCTCTATAATTATTAAACATCCCACTAAGACGTGAAAAGAATAAAATTTCGAATAACCCAATAAAGTATAACTAACATGAAACCAAGCTTGATTAAGTGAACAACATGAATAAGGGCTCTTTTATTAACTTATTTTTACTCATCTTATCTGATATTTTTTTTTCGATTATTTTCAAACTTTTCTTATTCTTACTCTAAAAAAATAAAAATATTATAGCTAAACATTATTCCGCCAAAGTCACCGCCACAGCCGATCAGTTTGACAATAAAAATAGAAAAGGACCATTTTGGCGCCAAAAGCAACAAATCTTCACAATCCCCAACCCTTCCAAAACTAAAGACTACAGGAAAAAAACCACACAACACCATAGCTCACATCTCCACTTTCACAGCAATTTATCATTCACATTACACAAAAAGAGATGCAGAAAAAGCTAGAATCCTTCTTCAAACACTCCTCCACTCATAAACCCACCTCACAAACCTCAAACTCCGACGACTTATTCGACGAAATCAACCCACAAAACCACCCTCAAATCCGCATCAAATACACCCGTGAAGCCTTAAACTCACACCAATCCACCAGGTATAAACTTTATCATAAACTCTTGTGTGATACCGTCTATTTTTAGAATTAGACGGCCTTAACCAGGTCACCATTTGACTTAAGCGGTCACTTTTATTACAGTGTTATAAAAAAAACCACCACTTACCAGTTTAAAGCCGTCTAATTTTTAAGTTGAAATTAGACGGCCTTAACCAGGTCACCGTTCGACTTAAAGTGGTCATTTTTATTACAGCGTTATAAAAAAAAGCCTCCACTTTAACTCAAATGGTGACCATTTTTAAAAAGGTCTAAATTTTAAGTTGAAATTGGACTGTTTCTTCTAATAATTTGTGAAACTTTACAGCTCGAATTTTCCATTTCTAATGAATACCCAGATCATGTTTTTCTTCTAATTGCGTAATTTGGTCTTGAAATGAGCAGGTGTCAGCCAAAAAATGATGGGTTTATTGAGGAGGAAGCGAAAGCGAAGAAGGGGGAATTAAAGGTGGTTGGGAAGAAAGGGAAGAAGAGGAGTTATGCGCAGTATCATTTGGAGTTGGGTCAGTCTGATTTTCTGTTGCATACTTGTAAAGTGTGTGGGATTAAGTATGCTAAAGGGGATGATGTTGATGAGAAGGTTCATGCTGCTTTTCATAAGAATTTTACCCATGGGATCCCTTTTAAGGTTTGTGCTCTTATTAGAAATTACATAACTGTCCTTTTTGGTTTTTGATTGGATTGTATTGTACTGAATTAATTGGTCGTATTTGACTTTTGAGGTCGAGGGCTCACTTACTTTGACGGTTGATTTGTGAATATATACAATGAGTCTAAATGTAATGATTATCATGCTCTTTTTTTGTGGGGTGATTCTTCGATAGCCACATGAATTTTGAAGCCAACATAAATCAGTAAATCATAGAAGTTGATTTTTTTTCACAATGAGCTATATATAATGGACGGTTGTGATCTATTATTAAGAATCAATAAAAATGATCCTTTTGTTCCAATGACTACAACATTGTCGTAGCTATTGTAGAATTTGCCTTTTTTACTAGTAAATTCTTTTGAGTTTAAATTTTGCTTGTGTTGTCGGCGGTATATGATGATAGAAACTGATGGTCAAAGTAGTCACCTTTTGAGCTTAATAAAAGTTAAATGAGGGCAATTATCTGATGTGTAGGGATTCTTAGACTTTGTGCTTGTGTTTAGTTGAACTTGGTTCGTTGTTTTTTGTTTATGTTCAGCTGAATTTGGTGGATTGGTTTGTAGGGTTGGTGCCGTGAGAGAGTGATTGAGTTCGAGAAGGGCCGTGTTGTTCTTGTGTTGAATGATGATCCTCTGGCGCAAAGGAAGAAGGTTGGGGTTTTAGTGTTGTTGTTTTGTCAACTTTGTTATGATTGTGTTTTTTAATTATGTTTTTGATAGGATTGTTTTGGTTTTAGGTCCAAGAGGTTGTGCAAATGATGGAGATTGAGCTTGGTGATGGATGGATTTTCCATGAACTTTGTAAGGTGTGCACTGAAATCGTAATGTTAAGCTAACTGTATTTCGTGGTATTTGTTTTCTGTATGGTAAAAGAATGCATGACATGTACTCCGTATGTGCTCATTCTGAAAGTAGGTGTTTACATGGTTATATACACAAGAATGTATGAAGTGTGTGTGGTGGGCATTGTTTTCTGCATGGTAGTACTGGTCATTGTATGTAAGCGTTCCTCATTGTTTGCTACAGGTGTATCTGTATATATCCTCACAAAGAATTGCTGGATGTATGGTTGTGGAGCCGATAACCACAGCACACAGAGTAGTTTCAGACTCAGCTGGCAAAAGTTCTGATGGCGCTTTAACAAAGGAAGCAGTTTCAAAACCAACTACATTACAGTTTGGACAGATTTGCTTTAGAAGGGAAGTTTTTAGGAAAGGCTCTTCTGGTAGAAACTCGGAGACATTGGATTCGAATGTAGTAGGACCGTTAGTGTGTGAAGAGGAAGCTATGCCTGCTTCTTGTGGTGTAAGGGCTATTTGGGTGACTCCATCCAACAGAAGAAAACGCATTGCAACTCACTTGTTGGATGCTGCCAGGTACTTCGACACTTTCAAAATTCATTAAATATCCTTGATGTTTTCTTCTATGAGTTTTCAAATATGTCACATTTGCCTATATATGATAAGAGTGACTGGCAGGAATAATGACTAAAATGTATAAGTTGTATATATTCAGCTGATAGTATTAAATAACTATTAATTCGAATACTATCTAGTTGATTAAATAACATCTAAGGACCGTTTTAAACTTTTACATGAAGATTTGGTAGAAAGGGTACTACCCTCTTCCCTACATCATATGTAAGCACAGACCAGATACATTGAGGTCATGTGCACAGGAGTAAAAATTCTCCTTTCTAATGCAGCACACAACTTACTATCAGTATCAGAAAATTGAAAAATGGTCATGAATAAATAGCCTAATGACTGCAGCAGGTCTGGACTACTACTGAAAAATCCTTAAGTTATGCTCTTGCTACACATTTATACATCGCATAAGCAAGCATGTTCTGTATAGCACATTTCTTAGCTAATCTATGAGAAGTAAAGCACTGTATTATCAGATCTTTTCTTAGCCAATTTGACAGCATTTTCCACTATAACTCAACTCACATGCCTTCACGCCACTCCACTGATAGACGAGCTTAGACCTAACTTTGACAGCTTATCAACACACACAGAACAGATGGTTATCTGATTGCTCATCAACTTGACACATTACAAATTTACAATTTCAAGTAGCTTGCTCATTCATACGCGAACTACTAGACCGGTTTCTGGTCTGCATGCCACAGGATAACATGCATTTCCTCAGGGCAGAATAGTTCATGCCACTTTCCTCCAAGAAATTCTCCTTGTCCGCACTTAACATTTTATAGCAAAGCGCATTAGAAAACCTACCATCATGAACAACATAATTCCACTTTACCAATCAAGCAAGCCAGATGATCTCTATCACTAGGTGCTTCTATCTTTAGAGTTCTATTTGGCATGCAGCAACAAAGGTGGAGTTGCTGGAAATAACCGTCTTTTTCACTCGGACCCAAAGTCTGTGCTTCAATTTCTAGTTCAGATATCTAAAAACAACTTTCAGCACCCATTTGGCATTATATAAGAGAATTTAGGCTCCAGGGAAAGAGTCTGTTTGCATACTAATGGTACTCACCTTTCACCATTCCTAGACTTTGTCAAGTCTGGAGCCTGGTGCAATTGGGGTTGACGTCAAGCACATTATTGACAACATGCAACCCCTCATGATTAATTTCTTAATAACCCCCACTCCTGGTTTAGCTGTCTCACTTGCTACTATGCTATTTCTTCCAGACCTCATCTATTCGTGTTAAGACTTACATGTTCCAGATAATGGAAATTTATTTAACCAGAAAGGACACCTGTCATCTTACAGTACTAACTATGGAAATGTTATTGGATGTTCCACCAAAACCACATTCTTGACTATAGTCACATTCTTGTTATGCCTTTTAAGCGCCTAATCTCACGTCAAAAGCTTTTCGGCCTACTGCCTTCTGATGAAACCATGGGCATTGCATAGGCATTGAAGTAGAAGGTTCATGACCTCCTGTCTGCCATTTGGCTACTCTTTGACTACAACTTGCTGAGTGCAGGCAGTGTCGGAATACTATGAGTGAACTAATGACAACATACCGGTAGTGGCTTAGATACTTAGGTGGAGTAGCAGTGATGCGACTATGACAAGTCTGATCAAACAACGCTCTGTGTGATCTTTATCTGTTCTGAAAGGATAATGTTGCTTCAGTTCCATCCAATGAACCTTCTGAGATTGGTTAACTAATAATGTAGGACATTATCAGAACTGCTGATTACATAACTCTTTACGACTAGTTAGGATTTACGAGCTTCTCCTGATAAAATAAAATGGATTCATATGTGTGTCTTATTGCAGCTTTTCATCAATTTGATATAGTAGGTTATTCGGTTAATCTGATAGACTAATATCCTTGTGCTAATATTCCTGTTGCCATGCAGGAGAAGCTTCTCTCCAGACTGTTTTCTTGAGCGCTCACAGCTAGCGTTCTCTCAGCCAACCTCAGAAGGAAAGGCATTAGCTCTGAAATATACTGGTACGGGTTCCTTTTTGGTGTACAAAAGCTAAAGATAGGTGATTAGGCTGATGGTTCATATGATCATAGAGTACAAAGTTCAGATATTCCTTTTTTTTTTTTTTTTTTTTTTTGCTTTTAAAAATATGATGATTATGCTAGTTTCAACCATGCCTTCTAGTAGGTTGGTTTTGTAGCTCAAGCAGCGCCATTCAAGTTCTCAACAAAGAAAGCTCAGTCACAGTATTAGCATTCGATGTATTCTACTCCTTAACATTGTAAAATGTCTTCATGTATCAAGAGGAATCAGGAAAACGATTCTTGTAGTAGTATTTAAAACCTCTCTAATAGGTTTTTTCTCTCGTCTCCTGCCTGCTGCCCTGCTACTTTTCCCTTTCTCTGTCTTTTTGGGGCCTTCATCTTTTCAGGTGGAGACTTGGGCCTGATCCAGCATACTATGTTTGGCCTTGACGACAGTGGAACACTTGGATAGTGTAGTTTATTGGGGCCTTAGTCTGCTTAGACTTGCACGACTCATAAGTCATAACCCAATACCTTAGAGACTTGTGTATAAAACAAAATCCATCCCTGAAAAGAGATCTGTATTTGTTGAATGAAAAATTAAGAGTTTTTTCAGAGCAAAATGTGATCTCAAAGCATAGTCGGTGGATGCCATCATTGTAACACTTCCCAAAAACAGAACAGTAAAACAGCTCGAGGTGTTTGCGCTAGCATACAGTTCAAGTGTTATAATCTCTTCTGTGAATTTCTTCATCTCATTCTAGATAGAGATTGTTGTCACCCTTGAAACCCTTTTAATAACACAGTAAAATTTTTGTAAAGGGTCTAACTCTTTAAATTTAAGATTAATTAAGACAAGACATTGCCAAAAAAAATGTTTATATAAGGTTGGGATAAATGTTACATAAATATCTTGTATGGAGTAGTATTTCAATTATGATGGTCTACTAAGATCCAGACTGTTGAAGGTTCTAGTAATCAAATTACCTGTGAAATTTTAGTACAAGCACATAATTTGGGGTATCTGACTATCTAGTACTTCGTAAAACTTTAGTGCTATGACCATTCAATGTACACATTTTTATTTTCACTCCTATTGACGAAAGCAATACTTTTTCTAAAACTCATCCATACTCCATATGAGTAGCTGTTTAATGGCTTTCGCTTCAGATTTTGTGGAATTTGCTATGTACATTTCTCAATATACATTGCGTTCGTGATTCTTTAGTTTCAAAATATGATATGCTCTCAGTTTCAGTAGCTCAGAGAGAGGAGTTTAGAAGCTCAAGTTCTCAAATCTTTGTGTTGAAGTATTCTACCAAGTGTGCAGTGTGGAATTTGCTATGTACATTTCTCAATATAAATTGCGTTCGTGATTCTTTAGTTTCAAAATATGATATGCTCTCAGTTTCAGTAGCTCAGAGAGAGGAGTTTAGAAGCTCAAGTTCTCAAATCTTTGTGTTGAAGTATTCTACCAAGTGTGCAGTGTGCACATGCCACTTATGTGGACGATTCTCACTGTAAGTATATTGCTTGCACGTCACTCTCTTCAATAGTGACTGAATCTTCTTAAATGCAGTAAATATTATGTCCTTCACCCCTCGAATTCAGCATTGAGAAGCATCTTGTGTGAAAAATATGGTAGAGCCCTATATAACTGTATCTGTATCAACTCACGAGCTTGGTACCTGTCAAAAAAAAAAAAAAAAAAACTTGTTCACACACTGGACTTCTTGTTTAGGTCCCATTTAGACTTCGGTTGTTTTACAAATCAAGCCAAAAATTGGGCTCAACCATAGCTGATCTTATATATAGTTTCATTCTCAATTCTCAAACGCTCAATACATGCAAATATAAGCGTAACCCCAAGAAAATATTAAATGCAAAGTACATCAAGTCTTAACATTAGAATTTGAATTAGCATTATATGGATTCGGACTGTCTTTTGCAAGAAAATTATCAAGCTTGGTATTGCTAACTTCTCTCTAGCACAAACATTAACAAGCTTGGTAGAACACCCTTATGCCCTACTACTAATGTCTACTATAAAATAATTCAAGTCAATATTACACAATATGCTATTCCTATATGACTGTATTCATTTACTCTGGTCAAGGGGTCCAAAGCGGATGGACAAAATGTGAGCACAATATAGGCATAGCATCTCATCCGTGCATCTCCTTGACCTTGGCAGAGAGGTACAAATTCCAGAGATGACTAAAAATGTAGCAAAAAGTGCCAGAATGCAGAGGGTTCACTGTTCTGTTCAGAATAAACATCACCAGTGAGGAGAAGAGATTGCTGGACAACGCAAAGACACAACCAACCAAACCTTTTTTACCAATAAAAGACCATATTTTCCTTTTAAAAGGGCCTAGCTAGGCTATCTGCACACGCTATCTCAGATTAGCCTGCTTATCTTAGCCCATCCGTGACCCACTTGTCTCATGTACTAACTACAGTACTAAAGCCTTGGATATCCCAATCATATCCCAAAAATCATAAGCTAGCAAAATAACTTTCCATGACATAACCCAGCAGAACTTATATAGACTGGTCAATCTGTGTCACTGTGTCTGGCCCCCATTCACACTCCTGAATAGCGATGCTGTGTGAAAACCATTTCGTTTTCACATGCTCAAAAACTGCAAAGGTTACTTGTCTGGCTACAAACTGAAGCAAACACTAATCAAGCCCATTTGAGCTGTGAAGTCTACATTTAGCGCTTGCTTTAGTCCACCAAAGTCCACCAAGATTGAAGGCTAATTGGAAGTACTGTATATCTTTTCAGATGAACTTGTGCTGAACCGCAATGCCAATGACAGAAATTTTAAAATATTTCTTCATTTACTACACTGTTAGATACTTTGTCAGTGTGTACTAATCATCTATTTTAAAATTTTGAGACATTAGTAAAAGTGTAAAGGGAAACGTAAGTGTTTCTAAACTTACGAGACAGAATAGATTCTCCCATTCTTACTCGGCTTTGATAAACATCATACGAGTACATAACCACTTAATATTCTGGTCACAGTCTAACAAGTAGTACTACACTATTTTACGGAGTAGTATTTTTAGATCAGATAATGTTCTTTTGAACAGGATCATTTTAAATTGAACTAAATGAGATGAAATGAACTTAAAGCACTTTATATGATATTTGGGCACTCTTCTCTTGAATTTTAGGCTCATATGAAAATGTATAATAAGATATTTCCAATGACATTAATATTGATATATGTCCACATTGATGACTATGAAGAACTCGCTAAAGTCATTATCTATTGAACTAATATGAAGGAAGTGAGCGTCAATACAGCCTGCAGCTGAACTACACTCTGAACAAAATCTTGATTCAAGTGAAGGCATGCATCTCATCACCTTATTGGGAATGAAATAGACTTCACACAGAAGGACAAGCCTGTCATGAAAGTTGAGTACCAACAACCACCTCCCCACTCGTTGCATATTGTACTCCATAAATCAGAAAAGCAAGCAATCTCTCAGAGGACCACTGGAACTGGGCCTAGTCCCCAGAAACAAGCAAGAGCACACAGAAAATTTACCCTAATGGGGGACTGATAGGAGGCAGAAGCCAAGATCAGGCAATCCCTAAAAGACCCAAATCCTAACATACAGTACCATATAAAACATCACCATTGATTAATATACAGTTCCACTAAATAACTACTTCAAGCACTACCTGCACTTTAGATTAATATAGAGACACAAGTCAACATATATAAGCAGGAACGCTACTAGTTAATAACCTCATTCAAATACAAACAAAAGAACCCCTCCAAAATCTAATAGTAAATGATGGCTGTTATTTCTTGAAAAGAGCTTAGATGAGTGTGGATTTGCGGACGACATAGCGATAAGCAGCGACCTTCTTTCTCCGTGAGGCAGTGTTGTCGACGGACAGCACCAATTTACCGGCTTCCCTTGCCAAAAACGAGTTGTGAATGGCTTCCTCCGAAGGGTTGAGTTTCTTAGGCTTTTCCACGGCAATGGTGTAGCTATCTTGGGCATTTGGGATGTACTCTGCACTGTAATCCAAGTCCCAACCTCCCACCACCAAGTCCCATGTTATGGTTGCACCCGCCTATCGAAAGAAAAGAAAGAATGTTATGCACTTTCCTCAAACCAAAGTCCGCTCAAATGTTCCAAGTTCCAACAGCAGAACAACAGAATTCGGTACATTTGCATCAATAATATCATTACAACTTAGACTCAAAAACTTTAAACTTGGTACATTTGCATCAAATGCCTCAATGCAATCCTCATCTATGTGCATTCCAAATTTCAATCCTTATACAATGAACAACATGCAATCAGCTATAAACCACTTTGATCCCAGCTCTCATCATATGTTTTGCATGAAACCGCAAACACCCAAATGGTTATTCTAAGGAAGGTGTGTACTATATACAGTCCCACTGTGAGCTCCTACACGCTCCAATTTCAATGCATTTATGAACAAACAGTATAGAACCAGAATCTCTAATAATGATTATCAGAGGTCTTTTCTTTCACAATCTAAAGGCTAGTAATTGAAAGTCAGACACTTGAAAAAAACCAAGATGTCATAAAGGAAGAAATGAAGCTAACCTCAATTCCCTCAATCTGAATGTTGACCTTCTCACCCCCTTTGACAGTGAACTCTGAAGCTGGTTTTGCTGGACCATTTTGCAGATCACCGGGCCTACTAAGCCCCCCATACTGAACTGGTACATCCTCTGGCCTTATGAACCTTATTTAATAACATAAGTTGAACCATCAAAAATCAGTGATAGTATAAACTAGACAAAAAACATGTCCATGTAGCACATAGAAATATACTAGTACGTAGTACTACTTTGCAGTAAGGTAGAAGAGAAAGTGAGAAAAAGACAACACAAGAAAGCAAACACATGGAAACATGATCACAGGAAATGAGATTTTGCTTTTGAAACTATCAAAGCAAGACAAAAAAAAGAAGTTTTAGACTTTAGACAAACCAAACAGAAAGTGGCGAAAACTGCAGAACTCATGTGTCCTTTAGCTACAAGCCCTATCCGATTGAGGTCTACTTCTCATAAAAAAGATTAAAAAGCATGCTTGTCCAAAATCATTACTAAAACCACACCAGACACCACTGTAAACTACTATGATTCAAACTACAAAGAACGCTTCTTTCCTATAGACTCGTCAAAAATGATTGCCCTACAAACAATATATGATCAAAACAATACTTCCTCCGTTTCTTTTTG
>CAAKMY010060017.1:0-32602 GCA_901111285.1 Corrigiola litoralis
TCATCCCCATCGCAATGGTGATCCCTCACTGTCGTATATGTCTACTAGTATTGCCATTAAATTATTGATCTTGAATGAATTTATTAGAGTATAATTAATGATTGGGTCACAATATTAATTAAGACTTTTGGTTAAGTTGGTTTTTTAACATAATATCAGTAGCATGGACCAAGAGGTCTTGGTTCAAATCCTGGAAAGCCTCCCATATATGCTACACAATCGAGAATTTCATCACAAATTATGGGGGGGGGGGGGGGGCATGTGCACTTCTTTGTTCAGCCACGCTCAACACAAAATTGCCCTCGTATGAGGGGGTGTAGTAGAATATAATCAATAATTGGGCTTTAACCATCAATTTAGACTTTTGCCTGAGTTAATCCATTAACGAAATTTAGATGAATCTTACATAGATAGTATCGACATGGTATGGGGAACTGATTTTCACACTCCCACAAATTATTTTTACACTCCCATTAGCCTCTCCTATGTGAGAGCACATATTTTTGTGCAATTTTTAATTCCTCTCACATGGGGAGTGTAAAAATCAATCAGAGGAGTGTAAAAATCATTTCCCCATGGTATGCAATCATTTGGGAAATTTTTGTACATTAATTTGCTAGTCACCATTCCCTACAGCTACAACATTCAATATCTTCGCACCCTTCGCTACCTCCCGTAACCTACCATGTGCTCCTAGACCCTTCCCCACCCTATCCTCTGGAAACTCCTGTGATATGTCTACCACTAATAACTACGATGAATTCGAAAAAAATAGTTGTGAGGCGACAAAGACGTTTTTCTCAGACATCTCCGTCAAATTTTCCTAATTCATTGACTCGTAGTCTTTTAAGGGGTGATATGATTATGGGAGTTGGTGCTAGGTTGAGGGTGACAAGGTCTGAGATTTATAGGGGGTAGGGAATGATGGTGGGGCTAGGTTGGGGAAGTAGGTGTTCGGTTAATTTTGCGGTAGCAAGGTTAGGCCGATGGTGGCCGCGTAGGCGGGGTTAGTGCAGACGATGGTGAATTAATTAAATGAGGGGTATAAAGTGTAACTTTTAATGTGACACTAGTATTTTTCTAGACAACCAATTACCACCCTTTCAGGTCGGGTTGGGTTTGGTTAACTCTAATAAGTTACTCTATTGGTTTGAATGAGGGTCGGTCGGTTTTGTTTCAGGTTATTTTTGCGTAAATGAAATTTCAGCTATTAAATTAAATGAATAATAGTTTATTCCATATTATGTATGAAGTTGGGCGAAATACTAAAAGTTACTATATAACCAAAGAATGCTACATCACGTTGAATGAGAATTGTTCAGAGGGAATGGAACTAATCTTTGAGTCTTCCTCTAAGCCTCTGTTGACCTGCAAGATGCGCAAATTAAACCTACCTGCGGGGGTGGGGTAGCATGAGCCGAGACACCCCCTTTGACGCTTAAGTAAGTGATATGTGAGGTGTCCTCTCCTTAGAGAGCACAAGTCTAGTGAGAGAAATTAGAGAGAAGTCACTTGGATAAAAAAATGTTTATAGCCATGATGTTAGTTTTCTTATTTTCTCAAAATAAGGTAACGACTCGTAAATTCGAAAATAAACGGTATTGTCTTAAGGATCGAAAAAAAAAATATATTAGGGTCCTTACCCAATCCCTAACATGAATCTAGATAAAATACAATAGCTAGACATGATATAATCACATATTAATCCTAAACATGATAATAATACTATTTGATAAAAAAAAAATATATTAAAGTAATTGAATAACAAAATCATACCATAATAGTTTTACAATACTTACAAGTCATTGGAACTCCTAACATGATAATACAACTAACCATTATAAATAACTAGACTATACATAATTCTTGTATTGAAACAACAATAAAAGAGTTTTAGTTGAAAACAATACACAGGAGGAGAGGAGATACAAGCTATCCGTGTATATTGACCCTCAAGTCAAACCGCGATGTTTTTTGAGGAGCAATGATGTTTCAATGTACTTTGGGAGCAAGATTTTACCCTAGTAACAACTAGGAAACTTCTGGCCCCTTTACTCTACCTTTGTTGACATTACAAGCCTTGATTCTTAAAATCCTAGCCTTTTAGGAGGCTCCGACCGTAACATTTTGCCCTAAAAAAAGAGTTTTATTAGGAGTATATTTACTATTAAAGAGTACTTAGAAGTTGGTATTTACTAGGTCATTAGATAGTAGTACTCTTTAATAATTAGTGAATGAATAGTCTCAGTTCTTCCTCTCTCGTTATATAGCGAAAGGGGTACACGTAGGGGTGTTCATCGGTCCAGGACCGGAACGGACCAAAATGTGAACAACCCTAGGTACACGGGTAACTTAGCCCTAGACTGGAAATAACAAAATTAAAAAAATAAACCCAAAATATCTCTTCCAGGTAAAGTTAGGGGTCCTGCCGGAACTTAAAAGGGGTCCGACCGGTACCATGAGGGGTTTTGACATGACCCTCAAAACCACAAATCTTTTGGTTCTTATTCTTGCCATAATTTTTGTATCTGATATATTCTTGGGTCTTGCAATACGGCGTTGAAAAGATCTTGATGTCTACTTCTCAATTCTAAAACCTTAACATCAAAATAGTACATATATAATTCGTTATTTTCATTTGTGTATAAGGTGTCTATTTTCGACAAGGGTACAACAAAAGACGGATTACTCTTTCATGTTACATGATCTTTGTACGTGTAATATGTCATTAGAAACACAAGACAATGAGGAATACAAAATATAAAAGTCATGAAGATATTCAAAGGATAACGCAATAGGATGAGCTATGAAAGACGAGTATAGTGCGGAACAATACTTTTAAAAGTCAAAAAAGGCATCCAAACTTACTCCCTTGATATAAAGCCCTCATGTTCATCCGTTTTCTAAGCTCCACTCATTCCAAGTTATTAATAAGCCAATCCTGTCAACTCTAAATCACCAAGGGTTTACCCTCGAACCCCCAAGCTTGCTTTATGATTAACATATCACAATACATTATCCGAAATATGCGTATATGAAAGATTTTCATCATCGGGTTGACACTAACGAATTACAATGTCTACAACCCCAAATAAAACAAGGGTAAAAATATTTTTGGTGAAGGACCAATGAATGACGATTTTGACCATGCTTTTGAGTTGAAAAATATATCTTAGAGTGTACCCCCACCCCGCTCCAAATGTTATGAACCAAGACTCTTTTTCGAAATTTTTATTGATGTACTTATTAATTTTTTAATATTCATTAGTTAATTAGTCAAATGCTATGTTATTGCTTATAAAACTATTAGATGTGCATGATACACACTACTATTTCGTACATGCCCCTATAATCTTACTTTCCTTATCTAGAACGTCCACAATTTATAACCAATAATAGGATGTAAAGTGGTGCTTGAAAAAAGCTTTGATTTCATAATCTTGGAGTATATGGTCATATAGAAAAGAGTCTTGACCACACCATAATTTCGGCAACAATCGTGGTCTTTTATATTATTTATTAAAAACAATCACAAACTAAAATGTAGATAAATTAATTGTATTAAAAAAAGAGGGAATAATATAATGTAAAGGGTAGGTGTAAGAATATACCAAAACCACGAACAAAAACATTTGATACATAAGCGCACTAGAAATTGTTTTTGTCATTCTTGTATCATCAACAAGATATTTCATGTCTGCAAAAGTTCTGCTATTTAGGAAGAGGATATGAGAGAAAACCAACAAATTTAACTTAGGATATTAGTGAAGCTTTGTCTCCTATTGTCCAACTATAAATAAAATATTCAATCACCAAAGTGATATCATTGTTTTAACAACAATCATTTTACTTAAAAAAGCATATATATCAACTTTAAAAACATATTACCCAATCCCTAAAGTACTAAAGCAATTAAACTAATCTATATACTTCTATTTAATTAGAGAATATTCTATGCTATGTCTACCACGAAAAAAGTTATTATCCATCTTCAAATACAATTATTATTGTAACACTTTAAATATACATATTGACCATACACATTGGTTCAATAAACAACTAAAGTAGGCACTAAATTCTCAAGAATTAGTTAAAACTCTTCCATGCAAAAATCTCCAGCTCATGACCATGTGGTAGTTGACACTCCAACACATTTTGCAAACCCCAAAAATAGGATCACTAATTAACTATACAAGTTATCATCAGCAAGGTTTATGAAATATTTACAACCATCAGTTAAGCTTCTTCTTTTTTTCTCTACTACAACACAAGAACAAAGTTTCTGGGTTAATTTTCATTCAGTACAGTTGGGAATCAACTCTTGAAGGCTACCGCCAATAAGCTACCAAATCCCACGGAATGCAAGTACGTAGTACTTTATTTTACCTATTCTATTGCATATGTGGAATATCATTGGTTGAAAATACAAATAGCAGATAAGTACTCTTATTGTTACATATTATCAATATTTATGTCAATATAATCCTGGCATGATCAACATTCAAATATTTTCTTGTTTTCATGTGATTGTTAATCTTGAAATTGTATTAATGGATTTGGTGATGATATCTTTTACTTAGTGTTATTTGATAAGTACTTTCTAAGTATCTTAACAAAAATCATATGATAATGCAACATCTAAAATGTATTATTTACGTAAGTATATATATGACAATGATTAATACAATAACCTAGATGACATTTATGAAAATGAATGCAATAAAAAATATTTTACATTTATGCAGAGCGGTCCAGATGAGGAGAACAACCAAATGAACGATTGGTTACCAATAACCGCAGAGCGAAAATCAAACTGGCGTTATTCAGCGTTTCACAATGTAACCGCTATGGTTGGAGCAGGTGTTCTGGGATTGCCTTATGCAATGGCACAACTTGGTTGGTAAGGCTAAAATTTATCAAACTTGAGATAGTTATCTACTCATATGTGCATATATGCATCATGTTTATCAAACTTGAGATAGTTACCATACTTAATAAATAATGTTTAAATTTTTGAAAAACTTATAGGATTGGAGGAATGATGGTAATGTCGGTCTCATGGGTGGTGACATATTATTCTTTATGGCAACTGGTAGAGCTGCATGAGGCAGTACCAGGAAAAAGATTTGACAGATACCCAGAGTTAGGGATGCATGCATTTGGACCAAAACTTGGGTATTGGATTGTTATGCCACAACAAACAATAGTCCAGGTTGCTCTCAACATAGTGTACATGGTTACGGGAGGAAAGTCATTGCAAAGGGCATGTCACCTCGCTTTTCCCAGTTTGGGTGATACAAGAATGACATATTTCATTATAATCTACGCCATTATAGAGTTGATTCTTTCACAATCACCAAACTTTCATTCATTAAAGATTGTCTCTTTTCTTGCTGCAGTCATGTCAGTCTTGTAAGCTCTCTCTCTCTCTCCCTCTCTCTCTCTCTCCCTCCCTCCCCTCAGTTTACATATAAGTTTGTATGTGTATGCGCGTGTGTGTATTTATGATATTCTTTGTTAAAATTTCGTTTTTAGGATTTTTTTATGAATATACTAAAGATTATATCAACTTATTTTTGTTGGAAATAATATGAATATATATAAATATTTTTTTTCTTTTGTTAATACTTTGTAATACTTATGGTTCATAATTTTTAAGCAAAATCTACAACCAAAACATTTTACATTTCAAACATACAAGGTCTGAATGGTTCGAGGACTCTTTAAATGTAGACAACAAAAACCTCCGTAAAAAGAATATGTGATACTTCTGAAATAATTTTGGTACTTTTAAACTATAGTTGTTAAAGAAATACGTTATAACTTGCAAGAGAAGTTTTAAAATAAACTATGAATAAAAAGGTGATATTCCTAGAGGAAGTCCACATCCAAAAAATTATATTATAAAAATAAATAAATATTTATTTTAATAAAAAACTAAAAAATAACGTGTTAATAAACTTTTTCATCTAGTACGAGATATCACCTATTTATATTGTATACAATTCAACAAAAAGTAAATATAATTCAAGCACATCTAAATCATACTCCCTTCGTTCCACTCATAAGTTAACGCTTGTGTTTTACACTATAACCAAGAAAAACTAGTAAACAAATAAAATGGGACATACAGTAAGGGTAAACTAGTCCTATTAGGTGAGACCCACAAAACAAGTAGGTTGAGTGTCACATAAAGTAAGGGTAAAAAAGTCATTATAAGTCCCAAAAACATGCCAAATATGGAAACGTTAACAAATAAATGGAACACCCATAAAAGAAATACGTTAACTTATGAGTGGAACAGAGGGAGTATGATATAGTAAGATAATTGGACTTTAGGACAAAACAATATATGTATGTGAAAAAAATATTTTAAGCCGTAAAAAGTTGTATTTTTTTTCATTGATTTTTTTGTTTGATGGTATTTCATAAATTTAAAAGATATTTTAACAAAGACAAATTATGCATATGCACATAATATTCCTTTCACTTTCAAGTTTATTTTGGTATCTTCATCCTTATCAGTGTTTTTCACTTATGAAAAATGCCATGAAACTCGTCTATAGAAAAAAGCAATGCAATACTAAGTAGATATGTTATCACAAATAATATGGATAATATGTTAAATGGTTTCTTATAAAATTTACTTCTCAAAGAGCTTAGGTAGTGTATAAACATTAATATGTATTAAGGATCATGTATGTTATGTTGTAAAGAATTAAAAATTCAATAAACTTTTACATTAGACTAAATGAGAATAATAAAAAAGAGATATTTTTTATAAACTTTTAAGAAAAAAATATACTAAAGTTTTTCATATTATAATCACCATATTTTTGTTTCTTTCATTTACAAAGCTAATGATATAATAAAGTACTTTTTTGGTCTCTACTTCAGCTTAGAAAATGTTATTTGAATGTTATGAATGCTTTATAGGGTTTGCTCTATAGACTTACCCTAGGTGTTAAAACTATTACACATAATATCACTAGAAAAATTTGCATATTTATTATACTTAGATATAAACGCATTAATTTGATATGAATATAGTCTTACCTTTGATTATTATTTTAATGTTACCAGCTATTCTTTGGTGGCCTGCGTTGCATCAATTGGGAAAGGGCTACAAGAACCTAATCGTCATGTACAATATGGACCTCGATCTCACACCCCTGCAGGCATCATATTTGACATATTTAATGGGGTAGGAACAGTTGCATTTGCATTTGCAGGTCATAGTGTTGTGTTAGAAATCCAAGCAACTATTCCTTCATCTCCAGAGAAGCCTTCAAAAAAACCCATGTGGAAAGGTGCAGTGGTAGCTTATATCATAGTTGCAATGTGCTACTTATCAGTAGGAATTGCTGGATATTGGGCATTTGGAAATCAGGTTCAGGATGATGTTCTTGTGTCTTTAGATAAGCCTGCTTGGATAATAGCTGCGGCAAACTTCATGGTATTCCTTCATGTTGTTGGAAGCTATCAGGTACATTATTATCTCCTCAACTATTTCATACTAATATATATTTTTTTATACATAAATATACTTTAACTTGAATATAACTTATCTATTGTTTGAGCAACATTATTATAAGGCATAAATACTCTAATTTTTATTATGATTTTAGTCTACATAACAAGTACATTATTAATAGAAGTAATTTCAGTTATCGGATTATAATCATAGAATAGTTACTAGGAGCGGATTAATCATTTAATAATATAGAGTCAGAGTACTCATCCATAATAGTAAAAATTAAAACAAGCTCCTCCAGTAATAAGGGTACTCATAACCTTTTCTCAAAAAGTTAGTAAAAAACCACAGATAATTTACATAGTAATATATGCGTAGTTAATTAAAAAAAGGGACAACAAATAGCTATTAATTAAAAATTATAACATTTAAAAACGTAAAATTAAGTGCAAGTTGAAATTATTGTTGGAAACATTGTTTGGGACATAAGTAAAATGATATAAGGGGGTACAAGAAATATATTGAGTAAAAGGTACATATGTAAATACTTAATAGATATAATCAAGTACATTAATATTATTTGTGTAGTGGAAAAAAAAAACCAAATTAGTGGTAAGTGGTAACTTATTGTCTTTTAGTAGTGCGGAAGAAAATGTGAGCTTTCTAGTACATCATTTGATAACGTCTTGGATTTGTTCATTTGACAAGGGTATTTTGATATTGTTTATTCATTAACTGCAATATCAATTTCTATTCTTTGCTCCATATTACATGGTCATCACCGCGTTCCACAAAAAGATTGCAGGAATATATATGAGTGTACATAGACAAGTGCTCGAAGGATGTGAGATATGCTAGATAATGTAATGAATTAAGTACAAATTTTTTATTTCTAATTAATTAACAATCATAAAGAGCCTTACTTTATTTGCCCCAAGTGGATGGATAAAGTCCTAATTTCTTGTAAAAATAAAATAAAAAAAAAATTCATAAACAACTAATGTTTCTAATGAATGTTGTATCCTGATCAATCCCTAGATAACACAAAGTTTAGATTTCATATAAGGGGATAATTTTTATTAAAGTTCTAACCAAGAAAGAGTGTGAAACAACAATGAAGAGAGGTTCATGGGTACTTGGGAGCATGAATTCATTTTAGAGCCTTTGAGTAAGGAATTAAGCTTTATATAGGGGGACATTTTTTAAGTATTGTTTCCTAACTTGGATATCTAATATTTGTTTAGCATGAGGATTAGGGAAGATAAAAGTAGGCTTGGGAATCCTTTGTTGTCTAGAAAAGTGCAATGTAAATAAGGAGCAAATCTCTTTTGCAAGAGCTTTTGAAGAAATTGATATTGCACATGAGTTACCCTTGTTTGTCAAACTTGAAACACCATACGGGCATGTTTATGAGCGACCTAAAACTTATGAAGGGAATTTTTTTTTTCTCTAGTTGCATAAGAAGCTAAGAAATGTAGAAACTAGATTGAGAAACAATCATAAGCCTAAAGTTCCTAGTCAGCATTGGCAAACAAAGAAAGACAATTTGGCTTAAAAGGAAGACATATGTGAGCCTAAAGAGCCTAAGACATAGGAATGACCAACTATACAAAAGACTATTTTGGATGTAGAGTTCATTGACTAAGTGACTCCTAAGGAGTACAAATTTCCTTTTATTGAGTCTAATACACACTATGATCATGATGGGGATAAATCCCAAGAAAACAACGAGGAGAGTCCGAATGAAGAATTTTAAAGGAGGTGTCTCTTCCTCATGAATAAGCTATCCAAGCCTATTATAAATTTTTTATGGATTAAGACAAATTTACAGTGGGAGTGACCCTTGTTTTATAATGATTGCTTCATGAAATATAAGAGGGATAATTAACCCTTCAAATCAACATGAAGTAGCCAAATTCTTGTCTGCAAATGATACAAATAAAATGCTAAACGTTTGGTGATTTCTCCTCTGACCTGGATAAAAGATCCCATTAAAGTAGCTAACCCCAAAGAGCGTGGAAACTAAAATTAAAGAACAAGAGAAGATGAGAGTCTATAAGAAGTAATTTATAAAATCAAAGATGGATTATAATTATCTCAGCATTATAATGACAATGTATGGGTGCTCTGGAAATCGGATAGAGTATCAGTGCAACTGTTGGGGTTTACTAAGTAGTAAGATGATTCTCTATAAAGTGAATGCTACTAGATGTTTAGGTAATTTGTCCTTGGATAAGGTAAGTTTTGTCAGATTCTTTGGTTGATTGTTGAGTTGTGTTATGTGACCCTTGTCTACCTGTTTGGGGTTTCAATGTTTTACTAGGGATTCAACAGATATTCAGCAATTATGATCCTTCTTTGCCATATATTTTAAATTGGAAAATTTGCATACAATAATCCTAACTATTGGCTGTTGATTGCGAATAATCCTAACCACATTTTATTTTTTCAATAATCCTAATTTGTTATCATTTTTGCATCTATTGCTCTCATTTCTTACGAACCTAATTAACTAACCAAATATCCCCCAAACCACCCACTAACCACTATCAATTATTCCACCACCCCATAAACACCAGTTAAAACCCCAATTCCTCCCCTTTTGTCACCATTATCAATTACAACCTCACCCCTCCCAACCCTTCGATCAGACCCCCACCCTCACCACTACCCCCATCACCCTCTCATCATACTCTCAATATCCTCTTTCCCTCAACTCCATGCTTTTCCTCATTTTCCTTCCTTTTATAACACCACCACCTAGCCACACATCCAAGGTTCGGACGCGCTCAACCGCATCCGGCCTTCACCCGCCGGAACCAACCACCTTTCTCAAAACTCGACGCCCCTCTCCCTCATCCTCTCAAATCCAACCACCACAGAGCCACGTAGCCGGATCCTTGACCAGCATCGCAGCGACGCTCCACTGATATTTGCAAGCACCTGCCACATTCCTCCGATCAAATCCCGTCCCACCTCCACCGGCCACTGCTGCGACCATTGTTTTGACGGGGTAGGTGTTCAAGTGTATTTTGACTGGTTTCTCTCTACCATTCGCTTCTTAACAAATCAAGGGATGACTTATAAGTTGTGTTGGGTGGAGGAGGTGATGACCACGAGGTGGGTGGTGGTAGGAAGAGGAAAAGACGCGATGTTTCTAGATGTTGTGGGAAGGAGGAAGGGGTGGTGTTGCCGGAAGAATATGTTGGGTTGTTGCGGAGTGGTTTCAAGTGGGTGGCGGTGGTGGTGTGTGTGGGGGGGGGGGTTTCGTCTTATTTTGGAGATGAAACAAAGACTTTGGGGTAAGTTTTGGTGGTAATTGGAGGTTAGGGGGTGTAAGAGGTGTTTAGTAGGTGGTTTGGGGTGATATTTGGTTCGTTTACTAGGGTCGGAAGATACGGGAGCAGTAGATGCAAAAATGATAAAAAATTAGGATTATTAAAAAATAAAACGTAGTTAGGATTATTCTTAATCAACGACCACTAGTTAGGATTATCGTATGCAAATTTTCCTTTTAAATTTCTTTGTGGGTTGCATTCTTGCTAGGGTTTCTAATCGTCCTTTAAAAGGTTTCGTCCACTTGGTGAAACAAGAAGATTGAAGAGGAGAAGACAATTTGCAAGCTCGATGGAGCCGTGACAAATAGAAAGTGGTTTTGGACATAAGTTCGGAAACTATGTTTCATCTGCACTATTTGAAATATGTTGATCAATAGCATGTGAAACCATAGATAGGTTCGTTTGTTGCTGCTAGTAATATGAAAAGTTGGGTGGTAAATGGCAGTTTTTGTATTGAAATAGTTTTATAATTTTTTAGAAAGATGCATTAAAAAAAAATGTAGCCTAAGGTTGTTTGGAGGAAACTTGTTCGGCCTAAATATTGCATGGTCTATTGGCTTACATATCATAACAAGTTGGCTACAATGGACAAGTTTCAATAAACAGAGATTGGGAATTCCTATGGTCAACATGTGTTGTCTTTGCCAATGTATGTGTTGTCTTTGCCAATGTGAGGTGGATTCAAGAAGCCATCTATACTAATGCTCTTTTTCTAGTAAAGTTTTGATATTAATA
Organism: Corrigiola litoralis; assembly: GCA_901111285.1. NCBI lineage: Eukaryota > Viridiplantae > Streptophyta > Magnoliopsida > Caryophyllales > Caryophyllaceae > Corrigiola > Corrigiola litoralis. The sequence goes on from CAAKMY010060017.1 coordinate 11,548, forward strand.
TTTGATTGACTTGACTTATTTAAAAGGATATGGAGCATGAATCATGAGACTGTCTGGTTAGCGAAGCTTCTTGTTCAGAATTGTGTGAAGAAGCATATTTTTAAAGGTGATTTAGTCGCAATGAGTGTTACGTTATGGTACAAAAGGAACAATAGACTTTTACAAGGTGTTTAATTGTGTTATTTGGCAATAGTGAAATTTGTCAGTGTGCCCTCTATTATAGAGCTTGTACTGCGTTTCTAGAACAATTTAAGGATATTTTGTATGGGATTTAACTAAGCAAGTTCATCGTTTGGGTTTGAGGCTTGTATTCTACCTACTTTATAGCCTTTTTGGTGAAATCAAAAATTTTGAACTTTCTTAAAAAAAGAAATACAAAGTTATCATCATATTTATTAAATCTAATTCACGGAAAAACTTATTGATTAATGATAGTTACATTAACATGACATGAAAAATCTTCACAACATTAAGTAAAAAGTTTATGCATGGTAGTCGCATATATGAAGGATGGGAATAGCTATGATGAATTGTTCACAAACAATAAGTCACTTCATTTGACATGTTGTCACATTGTTCCAAAAATTTAACATGCGATTATAGCATTTATGGTTTTGTGGATCTAACTTTGACTATTTTTGTGACGCCCAAAGGTATTATCAGTTCTATAGCGTTGAATTGTAATGGTTTTATATGATGTATTGTATATTTTACCTAATACCTTAGTAATAAGGCCTTTTATTTTTTTGTGTTTAAGTGATGAATATGTGGGCTTATCATGGGACTTTCCATCTTATTTTTTTTACGTTGTGTTATTGTGATGGCTGGTAGACAATTATATATCGTATCAAAGCGACCATGAAATCATGAGATAAGGGTTTATGCTTAGTCTAGATCAACCAATTAGCTTGAGAGATTTTAGGGCTATGAGTGTCAACTGGTTGGACACAACAAGGACTTATTTTAAGTGGAATAAGCATGTAAGACATCAAAAATAATATGAGTACAACCTCAATAAATGGTGAATATATTTATAAGACATATACTGCCTAATACCTAAAATACAAGTCTGTTACATTTGGGTTTGAGTGAGAATTATGAATGACCTCTAGGAGACTTAACAACTTATTAGGTTTTGTTATAGTGATGGTGGGCTGACCCATTATGACTATTTTATATCGGGGTGAATCATTCATATTTTCAAACTTTTCAGTATCTATTCAACATAAAGCCAACATCAAAGATTAAACATATTGAGTATTCTCTTTTTTTTTCGGCAAGGTTTTATGAAACAATAAGAGGATGCTTTTCAGTTTTAGTAAGCTGTAAGGGAAGCCTTTGTTACCCATGCTTGTCTAGTCGCTTGCATTAAATTGTTACAAAATACAAAGTTATAGTACCTAAATTATTAGTTGATTACATTTATGTAACTATTTATTGGAATGTTTTTGTAGGTTTTTGCGATGCCTATGTTTGATATGATTGAGTCATACTTGTTAAATCGCAAGTATACTCCCGGACTTACTCTACGTTTAATCGCAAGAAGTATATACGTAGGTATGATTATACAGCTCTCTATTCTATTTAATTTTTTAATGACAAAGAGAACTGTATGTTGTATACGATTAGAAAATAAATAATCATATGATGTTAGTGAGTAAAAATAATGAATAATACTAAAATATTAAACATGCCACATACCAAAGACTTTTAGAATATATTAGTTTGATATTCGTTTTCCGCGATTATATGTCACTTTTGTATAATCTTCATGTTTAAGTGGTTACCTTTTCTCTTTGGTACTAGCAATATCTAAATTAGATGTGTGATACTTTTTTTTTTTTGAGTTAGGTGCGTAAATGTTCGTTTCTGATACTTCATGACCTTGAAAGGAACTTATAGACACGTCCGTCTAAATGGATTTAAAAATATTTGCTTTTAAGGGGAAAAAATGAGCTATCAATTGGACATAATGTTCATAATATGCCTTTTATTTATACTAGTTTATCTTAACTTAGATATTAATTGTTATTTAGCTTAACTTGCCTCTAAATGCCTATGTTTGATATGATTGAGTCATACCTTTTCTTTCTCTCTCTGACACACATGGAGAAAGAGAGAAGAATACACAATTCTAAATACAGTCACTCACTTCGGCACACTCATATGTACATGCACATTGTAATCTCTTCACACATATATACAAATGCATACCAAAAGAGAAGTAGAAGACAACGAAAATACGCATTGATCAAATATAGTAATAATCAAACTCATATTAACTACTTATCTAAATAAAAATGATAACTATGACTACATAAATAAAAATTTAGCAGAAATAATGACTTTTATACAAAATAGTCTCAAATTTGAGCATAGACAATGGTGTTCTTTCCCTAACGAATAATAATAGAAAAAAGTAAAATATTAATAAAAATAAAGCATGTTGCTTTATTGAGGTAATGTAATTGATACATTTATTAATTTTAAATTAATCATCTCCATTTTCATGGTAATGTTGCCCTAATTGTTACCTTTTATTTGTCCTCAATCTTGTATCATCTTTTTAATTATCTTTGTTTATATATGTCTCTATCTCAATCATGATTTTTGTTACACTTCCACGCAGTTTTTGGTCCTTTATATTCTAGTGGACCATGCTATCATGACCCTATAACACGCGTATGAGCTGATTTTTACACTCCTACAAGTAATTTTTACATTTCCACTAGCCTCTTCCATGTGAAAGCACATATTTTTGTGCAATTTTTTATTCCTCTCACATGGGGAGTGTAAAAATCAACAAGAGGAGTGTAAAAATCATTTTCCATGGCACTGGTGTAAGTGCTACATATATCATTATTTATGAGAATATCTTAATTCGAGTTTCAATTACATACAAAATTAAGAATGACAATGAAAATAGTGAAAAAGAGACGAGAAATAAGAGTAGCAGTATGTAAATGGAGTCTAACAATCAAAACATGAAAGTGGTGATAGTGACGGTGACATATGACTTAAATAATTTTTAAAATATAGTAGAAGTCATAGTTTTAAGTTACAAGTATGGGCACGAAAATTAGGCCTCTTTTATGTAGTATTTCCTCCTTCCCTTGTTGTTTGAGAAATTTGCCCCTAACAACCACTAAGGGGATGGAGGTTGATAAGGCTTGATAGTAGAGGAGACTCACATATTATGCAATTTGTCATGTACATTATGTTGAGCACACACTATTGACAAAACTATGAAACGTAGAGAATCAACTTGTAAACTTCTATTTGGAACATGTCGAGAAGACATGGATTAAGGAGGCATATGACTTTTGTGGTGAGTAAAAGTGGATATCAATACACCAATAAGAGAGAGGTAACTTGGCTTTTTAAAAAATTTTAAACCTATGAGTTGGAAAATGAAAAAAACACCCTACAAATAGGGTTTATGGTGGATAGTAATGGAGAAAGTGGTTAAGCAAAACAAGAGAACTATGGAGTTCATGTATTGTTTTCTTTTTGCAATTTTAGTAATTTTTGGTAAACTTAACATATTCTTTGAATCTTTGATACCAACTACATTACAATATATATTATTTTTTCTAACGCGAGCTCAAACTTGGGTTCTTACTGTTAAAATTCTAAAAGATATGATTATTATAAGGACCGTCAAAGTTTTAATTGATTAGTAGCTATTTCAGGAAAAATAGAAATCGGAATCTGTACATCGATGCCCTATACTCCTAAGAACAAATTCTTTTTCATGCTTCTTCGCCACTAATCAGGTTCTTTCTATATACAAGTCAAATTTAAAGAATATATATTTTAAAAACTATGACGCATTATTTGATATAGATGTATTTCAAAGTGTAATATGTGGAGAGAGAGAGAGAGAGAGAGATGAATTCATAATTTGGAGATGGATAGAGAGTTAAGATATAGTTGTGGTTGAATCTCTAACCTAGGTTCTATTAGTGTCGTAACATAGACTTTGTTGGTGAGGTGATATGTTACAAGCTTTTTTTTTTCTCTTTCTAATCAACTCTCTCATTTATATTATTATCAAAGATATTATTATTAATGGCATTTCATCTTAGTAGGCGCAAGTATTGTAAAATTTTAAGACCAAAAGGTAAAATTCTATAATCTAATGATAAAATGTTTGTTATTTTTAGTATGAATGATTTTGCTTCCAATGCAAATAAGTGATATCAAAGGTTAATATAATAATTATTAACTATTATAATAACTATAACTTGTACGGTATTTTTTTTTTACAGCCATCACTGCAATAGTTGGAATTTGTATCCCATTCTTTGGAGGATTGCTTGGTTTCTTTGGAGGGTTATCGTTCGCTTCCACGTCATATTTTGTACGTACTTATGTCATAAATCGTATTACGAGTACATAATATAACTACAATTCTTATATTAACGAGTACAGACATATATGTATATCATTTCAGCTCCCTTGTATCATGTGGCTCATCATGCATAAACCAAAGAGATGGAGATTTCATTGGATAGCATGTTGGGTAAGTGAACAAAGCTCTTATACCAATTTAATGGGTTTGACATAAATTAGTTTGCTTAAGAGTAACAAATACAATATAAAATATTTGTCCGCTCTTTCTTCAATCTCTATATTATACATTGATAAACCCAAATCATGTAGTAAATAAACTAGATATCTATTTTGAGAAAAATACATTTCAAGCGGTCAGACCGTAAGTTATAAATTGTTCGTCTTACTTCAAAAAATTATGTTCTTTTAGATTTTTTTACCACTTTTTGGTAATTTTAGACGATTGAATATTTTATACCATCTTTATAGATGTGACTAGATAAAAAGTCATGTTTACAATGTGAAAGTATGTGAGCTATTAACAAATGAAGTCTATGTTTGATGGAGATATGTGACAATTGTGTCAAAAAATACTGAATATTACAATGAAACATAAGTGTTTTAGCGTAAGTAATAAACCTACATATATTACTAAGATTATGTAACCTATTTACCAATGTCTAACATATAAATTCATTGTGGTAATCACAGGCGTGTATTATTATTGGCGTAGTGATAACAATTATTGCGCCAATTGGAGGAGCACGAGAAATAATCATATCTGCGAAAAATTATAAGATGTTCTCTTAGAAGTTAAGTATTGTATCTTTATATTACACGAACTTACCTATGTATGAGGCATTTATCTTCGAGAATATTAAAGACATTTTTGAAGTATACGCTGCAATTATATTTATTACTTTTTGAATCCCACGACGTTAGGAGCGAACTCCTTAAAAAGTTCAAAATTGACAGGATACCGAAGTTCAAAGGGACTAAAAATTGCATAAATCATTTTAAAAGCTTCCTTAACCCTATGCAAATCAAATAAGCAAAACTCTAACTATATACCTATATGTTCTAGATGTCATTGAACACCATACCTCTACAATGGTTCTACTCACTTGAAAAGAAACTCACCCAAACATGGAAAGACCTATCTCATGAGTTCATTAAACAGTTTTAGAACATGCTGACACTGAGGTCACTAGAAGAACTCTGCTTTTGAGGTCATATCTCAAAAAAAAAAAAAATGAAGGCTTCACATATTTTACTTCAAAGATGGCGCAAAGAAGCCGCCTAAATGATTATCAAGACTAGTGAAATCGAATAAGTACAAATCTTTGTTGACAACCTTTAACCACAATATGGTAATTATTTCGATACATGGGAGTGGAAACATACAAGGACCCTTACCATGGTTGGAACAAAGATTGACAATGTTATTCGCAGGAAAACTCTTAGTTCCCTCTTCTACAATGCCTATGAATACGATAATATCTATCAAGAATATCTTGATGACCACGAAGACACCAATGTCAATAACTATTATCAGGAAGACCATGAAGACGACATTGTCGACTATAAAATATCAAGAAAACTATAAGACTAACAATGATAACAATTTCGATAAGGAAGATACTTTACTTTCATTGAATAGTCACCAACACAAGTTAGTCACCCACAAAGGAACATCATAATTCCTTCAAACGGGTCAATTCACACCAAGTCACCTAAACTACATACCTTGGTTCATTACAAGAGACTTATCCATTGAAGATGAAGACGACGACGCCGGATCCCCTTCAACAAAAGTTCCTACGCAGGACAAATGCTCATGTTTAGAGGAATCTAATTTTAGCCTAGGCTAAACCTTACGCCCAACCCCTTTACCTTTTTATTGACTCATTCTTATGTAATCTTGCGCTTATATCAATAAGACATTAATTTAAATTTATCTACTCTATTAACCTCTAAACAATCTAATGATGAATGAAATACAAATATGACTCCAATAATAATATAAATATCAACGAGTAGGGCTGTTCAAGATCCGGTCCGGACCGGAAAAATGACCGGACCGGACCGAGTCAATCCAATCCGATCTCCAGTTTTGAAATATAGAAAGTCCGGGGTTTCGGTCCGGTCCGGTCTAAAACCGGAAAAAACTAGACCCGGACCGGGGACCGGTTTATTAGTATATATATTCTTTTTTGGCAAAACCCTAACATTTTATCACCCGCCTCCCTCAACTTCTCTCACCTCATAAACTTCACTCATCTCCCTGACTCCTTCGGTTCTCTTAGATCTCTCCCTATCTCCTCCTTCACATTACACTAAACCCATCTCCCATTCATTCAACAACTACAACATTAATAAACACGAAAATACACCATTTCATCGTCAACTCGCACATTAACTCAACTCTCCATGTCCGAAAATTGAAGTCTTTAATGTCGATACTCCCATCTCCGACGAAGAGCACCGCTAGCCCTCAGATCTGGTCCGTTCTGCAAGAGATCGCGCAGATGATGTAGAAGTTGATGTAGAAGTTGTTCATCCTTCATGTTTATCAAGTTTGTAGCTTTTGATATTTTTTAGGTTGGTGTCAAAATAACAACTTACAAATTTAAGGTGGGTTTTTGAGTTTCACTTTAAAGCATTGATCTTTCTTGGGTATTGAGTGGGTACAATTCAATTTGGTGATGTGTGTAATCTTCTACGAGTTGTAGTCTTCTTTTACTTTTTCTTTTTTTTTTATGGTGTGTAATTTGTAATATTGTAATGTGTGGTGGTGTTCTCTTCAATAAATGAAAATGTATGGTTGGTGAAGTGTAGTGCAGAACGCCACAACCCACGAAATGCCAAAGCACTGTAGTTTGTCCCCCCAAAAAAATTTTGAAAACAAAAAAGGAACGGATTCGGTCTTGACCGGTCCGGTCCGGGTTTAGACCGGACATACCGGTCCGGTCCGGGTCCGGGTCTCTGTTGACTGGTCCGGTCTCCGCGTCCAAGAATTTGAATATTTCGGTCACAAGTCCGGTCCGGTCCGGTTCCGGACCGGTGAACAACCCTATCAACGGCTAAAGACGGAAAAAATACCACATTTGACAGCCAAAAATTGACATCGCTCATGACATCATACATATGAGCAAAAGGCAAGTCAAGCCAATAAGAACAACCATTTCACTTATACATGATAAATTGATCACATATCAAAACATGCACACTTCCCATACAAGAATGGTTTCCAAAACGGAAAATTCACGTGATACCCCTAAACTTTGACTTAATGCACGTGGTACCCCCACTTATAACTTTGCGCACATGATACCCCTGAACTTTTAAAGTAGTGCACGTGGTACCCCTCCCCAAACGGCTGTTAACTTTGTCATTAGTTAGTAGTGACATGTCAATTTTTTAAAAAAATGATGATGTGTACAAGATGACGTGTAATTTCTTGATGACGTGTCATATTAAAAAAAATCTAAAAAAAATCTAAAATTTTTTTTTTTACATTTTTTTTTGTTGAATGACATGGCAATAGACATTTTGTGCACATTGTACCCTCCAACTTTAAGGTAATGCACATGGTACCCCTCTATTTGAATTGTAATGACTACTTTGTGCTACCCTATTTTCTAAACCCTAATTCCTACCCACAACCCAAAACCTATAAACCTATCCTAAACCTTAAACAAAAAAACTCTAAAACCCGAAAATTATAAACCCTAAAACTAAACAACCTTAACAACCTAAATCCTAAACCCTAAAAAGCCTAAACCCCAAAATCCAACCCCTAAACCCTAACAACCCTAAATACAAAAAATATAAACCCTTCAAACCCAAAACCATAGAATTTAGATCCTATACCCTGAACTTAAAACTCTAAAAAGCCTAACTTCTAAACCCTAAAACCTAACAACACTAAACTTAGATTTCTAAATTCAAAGATTCTTAACAAACCTAAACCCAAAATCCAAACCCTAAACCTTAAACCCTAACCATAAAACCCTTAAATCCCTACAAATCCTATACGCACTCTACAGTATTTAGGGTTGTTAGGGTTTAAGGTTTAAGGTTTGGATTTAGGGTTTTTGATTTAGGTTTGTTAAAGTAGAAGTTTAGGTTTGTTAGATTTCAGGGTTTAGAAATCACGCTTTTTAGAGTTTAGAGTTTATTGATTTAGGTTTGGGGTTTAGGAATTAGGGCTTCTGTGTTTATGGTTAAGAATCTATGGTTTTTTATTTTAGGGTTTAGGGTAGGTTTATAGGTTGTGGACTTGTGGGTTGTGGGTTGTGGGTTGTGGGTTTAGGGTAAGAATTAGGGTTTAGGAATTAGGGTAGCACAAAAAAGCCATTATAATTCAAATATAGGGGTACCATGTGCATTACCTTAAAGTTGGAGGGTACCGTGTGCACAAAATGTCTACTGCCACGTCATCCAGCAAAAATTTTAAAAATTTAAAAAAAAATTTAAAAATTTAGTTTTTAATTTTTTTAAATATTTTTATAAACATGACACGTCATCAAGAAATTACACGTCATCTTCTCCACATCATCATTTTCTTTTATAATATTTGACATGTCACCACTGACTAACGACAAAGTTAACCGCCGTTTGGGGAGGGGTACCACATGCACTAATTTGAAAGTTCAGAGGTGCCATGTGCGCAAAGTTAAAAGCGGGGTACCACGTGCATTAAGTCAAAGTTCAGGGGTACCACGTGAATTTTCCGTTTCCAAAAGATAGAAATTTCACATTCAAGTTTAAAGAAAAATTTTAAACGGTGCCACCGGCAGTGACGCAAAGGCTTACATTGGTGTCAAGAATAGCGACACAAAAAAAATTTGCTTTTGAAAAAAAAAATTTAGGAATTTTCACTGCGCCACCCAAAGTGACACTCAAATTATGAATGGCGCCAGATATAGTAACCCTACGATTTTGTACGACGCCGCTGATAGTGATGCCAGCTAGATTTTAGCATTTGTCAGTGACGTCTTTGTATTAATATAATGGATTTTTGACAACAACATGGACATAAACATGTTAAAAGTAAAGAGAAAAAGTGCATACACAATGGATTGAGCAATTACAAATCACTTATTCGCATGATGACTCATATCAAGCTTTTCTCGTTCACGTCCACATCAAAACAAATATGAATGCATGTACGATTTCCAATGTATCGCCAAATCACAACAATGGACATAACTCTGATTGGTTTGTACCACCTTGGATACGTAGGCAATCTTGTCATATACAACCATACACATGTATAAAGGCATGTTTTGACAGTGGAGCATCCCTTCCATAGACAAATAGCTCGTTATAGGTCCTGATCCTGGTCAAACTCTAACTATGGCAGCCTGATCACTTCACAATATCAGTTAGCCTAGGTCTCTACATTGTCCTAGTCAATTGTTTGAGTTGAAACACTACGAATGCAATCGTGATGCAATCCTAAATGCTGAAAATGTGTGAAAAGATAAGCCAAAAGATGACACGTGTCCTAAATCCTAAATGCACGCAGGATGAGGCAACGAATAGGAGCAAAGTCCTATTACTACGTCACCAGTGGTGACACAGGCCATAGGGCCACTACTCTAGTGGTGTTCTCCTACTCCAATTTTGTTTCCTCTGCGGCTATTCGATTATAAATACCTTTGACCTGGTTCTTATTCGAGTTCAAAATTTCTACAAGGCCAAGTCCTATTGTAGACTCTGCACTCTCTCTCTAAAAATCAGATTTACACTTCATCATTTTAAGGGTAGAATCAGACATTTTATTGAGAGCACTAACACTCTTTTACATAACTAATTAAAGCCACTTGAACTGACACATAATAAACAAAAATTAATAATTATTGCACATAACTATTTATCATAACGAAAGATCAAACTAGATCTCTCTCTGTTAGAAAGTCCAGTGCGCCTAAGTGATCCCGTATGTTTCCTGAGGGCCAAAATCACTCCTTTTAATGTTTATTGTCTTTCTATGCTTAGACCTTAATACTGAATTTATTGCATGTTTAAAGGATGACCTAAATACTACTTATAATAAAATAAATCTAGATCTAAATATTATTTAGGGTGTTTTCCACCAAATCTTATTTGAGACATACTTGCATGATTATTAATAAATAAAATGGATTTTAAAAGCTAAAAGTAAAGGAAAATACAATTGATTGACTTGGTACACTAGCGTTGCTCAAAATATATCCGATCCGATTTATCCAACCTGAAAAATGGCCGATCCGATCCGGAAAATAGTGTATCCTATCCGATTTTTGAGTTTCGGGTTTTTTGGATCGGATATCCAAAAATTTATCGGATATTTCGGATCAGATACGGATCAGGTTTTCTGCCTTTCGGATATTCGAAATATCCGATTCAAAAACAAAAAAAAAACTAACCTACTGAGAGCTCACATAAGCAGTAACCGCACCAACACTGCAACACATTTTCCCCCAGTATCAAAGAGACTTGCAATACGTTACTCTCAACTTTCACTCCTTCATTTATCTCAATCTCATCAGTTTATGCATCACCAATTCACCATTGCATTCACCAGCCACTATTTGTCGGATCGTCGTTCACCACCTAGCCAACACCACGCCTACTTCACCTACCTATGAGTTCACGGCTAACCTGTAACCACCACGCCTCCACCACGCCTCATCCCTCACCTCGCCACCTACCACCACTATCCTCGGTGCCGCCATCTTTAGAGTGACCTCTCTTTCCCAATACCTTTTCTTCATCATGCCTCCATTAGAGCTGATTTTGGGTACTTAGTAATGAAACAACTTATTGTAATTTGTAAGTGAAATAATGATTCATTTTGAGATCTTTGATGATGATGGTGGTGTGGAGATTTGTTTGAGTTTTTTTATCAAATATTTAATGGATATATGATTTTTTTTTTATCTTAATTTTGTACTTTTGATGTTGGCTCGTTGGTTTCAAGGAGAAAAGGCTCATGCTTTTAGGCTTTCAACTTTATAAGTCAAGACTCATGTCTTACAGTGGCTACAAGTTTTCACTTTTCAGTGTCTTACATTAGCTATCAATTTTCAGAATTTTTTTTCGGATATCCGTTCCGATCCGAAAATTATATTTATCGGAAATCCGAATTTTTTTCGGTTCGGATTCGGATCGATGAAGTTGTGATCCGAAATTTCGGATATCCGATCCAAAAATGCTTATCGGATCGGATATCCGATAATGAACACCCCTAAGGTACACCTTATCGATGTCCAGTTGGGTACTTTAATTTGCTCTCGAATATGAATCTGTGGTACACATTACCATAGGAATCATCCATGCGATGCTCAGATTTAAGGTAGTGGCCCACATCAACAAAGATGTGCCCTTATATATATTGTGACTTAACAATCATGTCATCTACATAGACCTCCACTTCTTTACGCATCATGTCGTGCAATAGAGTTTGCGCAGTTCTTTGGTAAGTAGCTCCTACATTCTTGAGCCCGAAAGGCAAGAATGTATAGCTGTATGTGCCTATTGTGTTACAAAAGTAGTCTCACGCTCTTGTCATCTAAAGCCATTATGATCTGGTTATAACCTGCATATCCGTCCATATAATAAAGGACTGCATGGCTTACAGTATTGTCCACTAAATTGTATATGTGAGGTAAATGGAAGTCGTCTTTAGGGCTAGCTTTGTTAAGGTCTCGAAACTCCACACACATTCTAACCTTACCATCCTTTTTAGGTACTGTAACAACATTAGCTACCCATTCTGAGTGGTTACATACTTCGAGAAACCCGGCGAAACATCCACATATTCCTTTAGAAGTTCTTCTGAATTAGGATCGTTCTTCTGGTGAGATCGATAAACCTATTTTCAATTGTTTAGGTTCATTTTCTATCCCAATATTGATTGCTTCAGTTTCCTCAATTACAGTAGTTCTATTTTCTTGCTCATCGAGTACCTTTATTACTTCGCCTGGCATGGTAATTTCCTCATCACATTTGTCAGAGTTATTTGTGTCATTAGATTCATTAGAGTAAAGTTCGTTTATTGTGTTAATAGAGGACACACAGTTGTAAGCAAACTTAGAGTTCATTGCATTATGATCGGAAATGAGTACATCGAAGACCCTTGACTAGATAAGACTGCGGAATATGAGGCATTCCTCTTGTCCGAAACAAAAAATGACAAAAACTCTGAGATTTCACTAGAATCAATCTTAGACTCGAAGATAGCTTGGGCACTAGGATCGAAACTTAAGAGTTCTTTTCCTTATCCTAAGGTGACGTACACGGTCTTCCCCTCTGGAGTGGTCCATGAGATGGTCTTTTTCCATCCGTGTTGGCTTGGAGTTATCGGAGTGATGAAGTCCTTTAGCTTGAAGGCTTCATGCTTCATTATAATTCCCATCTTGTCCTCAATTGGGGGTGGTGGCATCCTTTCCATCCCAAATAGTAGTCCCATAGCAACGTAGTCTAGGCACTCTGGAGTGGATTGCCCAGTTAAAGAAGATAGAGTTGTATCTTCTTCAGTGATATCACAGTTGTTAAAGTAATCAAATCTTAGAATGACTAGTCCCAAATGAGCCACAATGTGCGGCTTTGAGAAACCATAGTAAGGGTAAAAATCCCCTTCCTAAGTTAGTAACCATTTAAAGTCTTACGAACAGGTCTAGAAGGTGAATCAAAGATTAGACCTTGCTTAGCCCAAGCGTTCTTATTTCTGCACCAATTTTGAGCTTCTCAAATTTCTAAGTGTGTTGGCTCATAGCCTAAGATGTTACCCTTAGGAATGATGAAAGTGATGATGCCATTTGCATCCTTGCCCATTGGCAATCCTGGAAAATAGCCCATATTGTACATTAGCAAGTTGATACCCTTGTGAAAATAGTAGTCAAAGTCAGCAGGTACTTCATCTTACTCAAGCACACCAATGGCTTCGAAACCCCAATGATCAAGATCATTCTCGTTGTGCTCAATCTTGAGTAGAGAGTTCTCCTTGACCGTCACCTTAGGTGGAGATGTATCTGATGTGATTGGGACTCCTTCAACGGTTGACTTGGTGAAGGGACTGCGCCCGTATCATGGATCCATGGTCGACCTAATAACATATTGAATGTTGCTGGAATATCGATCACACAAAATTCAGTTTTGCTTTGCAAAGGTTCAGTGGTAATGTTGCTTCCCATGACCTATCTACGCGTGTTGTCATATGCACACACATTGATGCTAGAAGGTACAAAGTCCCTTGCAGTATGGCCTAAACTACTTAAAGTAATTAGTGGTAACACATTAATGGCGAAACCATTATCAACAAAAACAATAGGCACATTATTGTGTAGTGAACTCACAATGAGTAGAAGGGGTTGATTATGACTTCTCCCTTATGGACGTAAGTCCTCGTCAGTAAAGACTATGGCATTACACGACCATTCAGTTCACAAGGCAGTCAAATCTCTTGGAGTTGTGTCTGAAGGAACATTCATCTTAGTGAGTTTCTCCAAGAGTGAAGTACGATGTTCCAAAGAGGAAGACAAAAGTTGCCAAATGCTATGATCAGCCTTAATCTTCTTGAGTTGCTTAATGACATTGTCATGGCTAGCATGGTCTTCTATGGCTTTTTCTTGTGCCACATGTTCTGGAACGTGGTATGAGCTCTCATGCAAAGGTGCTTGGTAAGCACGTCCAGACCTAGATAGAAGTTGAACCGCAGTTCCATCACTTACTAGATAAAGTGATGCTAGGCTTGGTTTGACTACTCTGTGAGTAGTAATGTAGACATCTTCATCGTTGTCTTTCCAAATTACTCCACGAGTGGAGTAATGAAGGAAGTAGGATCAAAGTCGTGTGGAAGGTCTTCAATGATGGCAAAGATAGCATGAGGACCCTAAAGGACTTGTAGTGTTGTTTGGCTTTTGATCCAAATATGGTGGGAGAGGAAGTTGTCCAGCTTCTGTCATGTCCTTAATCAGGTTCTTGAGGGTATAGCATTTTTCAATAGAGTGACCCCTTCCACGATGACAGTCGCAGTAGGCATTTGATCCAAATTCTTACCATGTTTGTCAGGTTCGGCATCTGTAGTAGGACCAATTGGGGAAATGACCTTTTTCTCTACTTGCCTCTTGAATGCATCATAATATGAGCATCCAATGTTGGTGAAATAGTTTATGAACTTCTTCTTAGGTGGCGCGTGATTAGTTGAATCCATTTCATGCACCTCTGAAGAGCAAGTGGCACCAATATAGTGAGTTTCAGTCTCCTTGTTTCCGTTGCTCGCAGTTTGAGCCTTAGGTTGAGGTACATTTCGGCGAATGTCATTTTCAATATTGATACCTATCTTCCCAACCTCTTGAAGGTGTCAATTCCTTGATACCTTAGGTGTTCTACATAAACTGGCTTCAAATTATCCACAGAGATTTGAACTTGTTTAGCTTTTGAAGGTTTAGTAATCTTTTGGGCGGCTTGACTATACCACATTGTCAGGAAATGAGTAAAACCTTCATCCTTATTTTGGGAAAGAACCTCAAGTGTTCTGAGAGTGACTTGGGTGTCAGAGTTTGCAAGATATTCTTCATGAGTTCTTAACTTAAGTCTTTCCAATTCTTGGTGCTTTTGGCACCGAGGGAGTAAAACCATTGTAAAGGTACATTGTCAAGTGACACGTACAACATAGATGTGTGCAAACCAGCTTTTACTCCCTTAATTCTCATGGAGTCAACAAAGCATCTAAGATGATGCACATGATTCTCATTACCCTTGAGTTTTGAGATACCATCAGAGGAGAACTTTTCAAGTAGCTCACTCTTGAGATCACGCATGTCTTCGTCGAACTCTAGGTATGAGTCCAGACTCATGTTCTTGCGCACCAATTCCTCAAGCTTAGCAATCTTGCTGTAATTTTCATCTTTAGTAGCAACAGGATCAACCTCTAGCGTGGTAATTGGTGAATTAGCTGGCGTACCAGCTAGTTCTGGTGGCTTTTGGTTCTTTTCCACCTCAAGCAAGCGTGTGTCAAGGGAGTTAAGCTTACCCATGACTGCGTCAAACTTTTCAAGCAAAGTAACCAAGACATTGGTGTCCTCTTCAGGCATATTGTCAGAAGTTGAATGTGGTGATTGTGATGAAGTTGGTGATTTAAAGCCAAATGGTAGAGGAATACCAAAGTTACTAAAATTTGTTTGAGTTCTTGTCAAGGGAGAATAGGCTCCACTAGTTGAGAAATCAGATAATTCTTGTATTCGTTGCGAAATGGGCAATAAGGGAGATCGTCGTGGCGAACCCTCTTGGGATGGAATCGGAGAACTTGGGCTCTGTTCTTTTCGACTGAAATGGAGCTGAACTGTACTGAATGGAATGGAACTGTACTGAACTAAACTAAATGGAGCTGAACTGAATTGAACTGAACTGAATGAAACTGAACTAAACTGAGCCAAACTAAACTGAACTGAACTAAACTAAATTTAACTTAACTGTTCAAAAGATGCCTTATATTACTATTATTTGTGATTTAACCAAATAAAGATAATAATAATATTAATAATTCAATTGAGTTTAACTAAACTAGTAAACTGAACTAAAGTAAACACTTAAACTAAACTAATGAACTGAATTGGACTAAACTAGTGAACTTAACTAAACTAATGAGCTAAATTGAACTATACTAGTGAACTAAACTGAATTGAACTAGTGAGCTGAACTGAAGTATTGAACTAAACTAAACTATTGGACTTAAATCTAAACTTGTGAGCTAAACTAATCTAAAGAGTTGAACTAAACTAAACTAGTAAGCTAAACTAAATAGTTGAACTAAACTAAACTAAACTAGTGAGCTGAACTGAACTAACCTAAAGAGTTGAGCTAAACTAAACTAGTCAGCTAAACTAAACTGAACTAGTGAGCTAAAATGAACTAAACTACTAAGCTGATCTGAACTAAAGTAGTGAGATGAACTAAACTAAACTAGTGAACTGAACTGAACTAAACTATTGAGCTGAAATGAACTAAACTAGTGAGCTGAACTAAACTAAACTAGTGAACTGAACTAAACTAGTGAGTTGAACTGAACTAAACTAGTGAACTTAACTAAAGTGCTGAACTAAACTAAACTATTGAGCTGAACTGAACTAAACTAAGGAGCAGAGCTAAACTATACTAGTGAACTGAACTAAACTAGTGATCAAAACTGAACTAAACTTGTGAATTGAACTGAACTAAAGAGTTGAACTAAACTAAATTAGTGAGTTGATTTGAACTAAACTAGCAAACTGATCTAAACTAAAGAGTTGAACTAAACTGAACTAGTGAGGTGAACTGACTAAAGAATTGAACTAAAATAAAATAATGAGTTGTACGAAACTAAACTAAAGAGTTGAACTAAACTAAACTAGTGATCTGAACAGAACTAAATTAAAGAGCTGAACTAAGCTAAACTAGTGAGATGAACTAGACTAAACTAGTGGTCGAGCTAAACTAAACTGGTGAGCTGAACTAGACTAAACTAGTGAGCTAAACTAAACTAAACTAAACTAGTGCGCTGAACTGAACTTAACTAGTGAACTGAACTATATCAATCGAATTATTTGGTGGTGTTCAATTTGTTCCTCATATATAGATTATAATATAATTGACCAAAATTTAACTTTTATAACAATGATGATATAACATTAAGAATATCAATTGTAGCAACACAATAGTTATAAAGATATAGTAGCTGTAATACTAATATAATTACTAATAATATCGAGAATAATAATAATAATATCGAGAATAATAATAAAAAGTAATAATCATAATTAGAACAATTATTTTTAAAAAGTATAACTATGATTATAATTAGAAAGATATTAATTTTAAAGAAAACAAAAACAAAAACAAAATAAAAGTATTGCTAATTGTAATAACTGAACTGAACGGAATTGAATGAAGCTGAATCGAACTGAATGAAACTGAACTTAACTGAACAGAACTGAACTAAATGGAACTGAAAGGAAATGAAAATAAGTTGAAAAGAACAGGGCCTTGGTCCTGTACGTTCTGGCAAATGGGTTGGTGTAGACACTTCGAATGCCACTGCGCGGATTGGGCTTAAAAAGAATCCTACGACGAACTCTACGAAGCCTTTTAGTTTCTTGGACACATTCCTAACAAGTGAAATTCGACCTATTTTGGGAGCATTTTAGACAATGTTTAGAAAAACACGGGGTAACAAGTAAATTTTCACATTGAAGGTTTCAATTGTTGCTGTATAAAACGGTTTTAGGTTCTTAAGTACTAATGAAATCTGGTTTTGCAAAAATCCTAAAATTGGCTTAATTTTGGCTGAAAATTGATCAAAAATTCGTGCAATTTCATAATGGTCTAGAATCAGCCTAAAAGAGACTGCCTTTTGTGTCACTATGGGCGACGCAAAAGGGTGTCTTGCGTCATTATGAGTGACGCAAGACACTTTTTCGTGCCTTCTGTTTGCACTTTTGTTAGGTCGGTTTTAGTCATATCTGTCAAATTTTATACATGTTCGTCTGAATATGTCATGTAACTAGAAAACGAATAGTACACGTAAATCAAGTTAATGCACATGCATGAGTTTGCCTATAACATTGGGTCTAAATTTTGCTATAGTTTAGTTACTTTTGTAGTGTTTGGTTATTTTGGCAACAATGATGTAGGATCGCTTTCAATGCTTTGCGATAGGACCGTAGGTAGGAGAGTGTTCCCAGGCTTTTCATACAGAAGCATGACGGGCCAAATCATTGGGTGAGAGGTTGTCCGCTATGCTCATCTTAGGCTTTGGGCAAAAATGAGTAAGCAGTTCCATCTCGAAAGTGCGTAAGTGACTAAGGTAACCTAGAAACCATCACGTCCTACAACGGAGGTTTATGCAATGCATGGACATGTAAATATGATGCATGAATATCACACAAAACAACAATAAATATCAGATTTTAGCTACTTTCAAGTCTTACTCTCTTTTGCAATTTAAGGTGTAAATTAATAGAAAGTCCTCGGAGTCGCCACTGTAAGAGCCCAGACCCGTCGGCAGTGGGAACCGACTTAGGTTCGCTCAAGAACCACCGCATAGGGGCAGGATCCAGCAGGGCTATGGGCCCTTTGGACCGGTCCTTTCATTTTTTGGGTTCCTGTACTCATCATGTGGCTAAATTCCGATTGTCGGACAAGTCTGTCCGGATGCATAGTGTGCCAAATAGGTAAAACAGAAGCCCATGAACATGACTTGCATCATTATGGGCGACGCTGGCCATTTTCCATGCGTCGCCATGGGCGACGCAAGGGCAGAGGCAGGCGG
Source organism: Corrigiola litoralis (assembly GCA_901111285.1). NCBI lineage: Eukaryota > Viridiplantae > Streptophyta > Magnoliopsida > Caryophyllales > Caryophyllaceae > Corrigiola > Corrigiola litoralis. The sequence continues at coordinate 30,182 of CAAKMY010060017.1, forward strand.
TGCCTTTTCTGCCCTTGGTTCCGTGCACTGTGATAGAGTCGCCATCGAGAGCTTGTGGTGCCTCAAAGACCGTGTGTCTTTCGGATCTAGCCTACGAACCAAGAGGGTACATGAGATATAGATTAGCAATGTGTGCATGCTATCGTGACCCGAGCATCTCATGGATTACTCCTATGGTAAAACGTATAACAGATTCGGATTCAGAAGTAAAATTATCTACATAGGACATCAATAAGTTGTATCGCGCCTGCTAGTTGTATTGTCCTTTACTAGCAGTTTTATTATTGCTTAAAGTCGATCGAACATGCAATACATGACAAATAGTTACAATGAAAATATCCTAATATTCAGATCTAGTTTATTTTAGCACATATTATATAAGTGATCACTTATTAAACATGCAATAATTTCACATCTAAGCACGCATAATAGAAATCAATGTTAAATATATTAATGAAAATAGGCCCTAGGGAGACACACGGTAATGCTACTCGCTTAAGCGCTCTGATTTCCTTTTGGAAAGTGATATAGGACAATCTTTCGTTATGGTTGAGTAATATGTACTCAATTAGCTTTAAGTTTGTAAGCTTATGAATTCAGGAAGTGAACTAGTTCTGCATGAGAGTGTTTGTGCTCTCACTCAATGCCTTGTTATACCTTAGATTAGTCTTGATCGAATCTAAAAATATATTAACTAGAGAGATGTCAAAGAGAAAGAGAGTGTCCACTTAATAATAATAAATGTTGACCCGAATTTCGTATAATGAGAAGGGTATTTATAGGCTGGGGAGTCGCAGAAGAAGGCAGAAGGGAATATGAGAGCATCACCAGAGAGACGCACAGAAGTGCATCACCCATAGTGACGCAAGCCACCATGGCTCTGTCTCGGTTGGCTCGTCCCCTATTCTGCTTTATATTTTGACACGTTTTTCAGGTGTTTGGATAACGTTCTAAGTTTTTTTTTTGTCTGAAAGGAGCGCACTAAGTCGCAGGTAAGAATCGAACCCCCAACCTCGTGATTGGGGTAAGATAGCTCCAACCACTTGAGCTAGTTCTCTTCTTGGATGACGTTCTAAGTTAAATCGCAGTGTTTCAGCTTAACTACTAGGAACAGACCATTCTGAAATTAGAATAAAAGAGAAACCTTGACTAGCTGATGTTATGAAGGGAAAAGGCTAGTACATTCGGAGTTTGACTAGGTTTAGGACCTATTGGTCATTGACACTCACAAGAACACTGCAGGTCTAAGGAACAATTATATTGCAGAACGTATCATTAATGTCATTTTCGTAATATCGGCTGAAAAACGGATTCGTAACAAAACGAACCAGAACGAAAGCAAACAAGAGTTGGGCCAAGCCCAGGCCTGCGTCGTGGACAGTGATGCAAGCCTGGCCCACTTGTGTGTTATGGACCGTGACACACAAGGCTCAGTACTCTTGCTTGTTTTGGCCTGTTTTGGTGTAGGATTGGTCCTACTCCTTTTTCTTTTAATTATTTTCTGATTTTACGCCTTGGAATGCGACATGACCTGAATAATTGGTCTTTGGGCCTGTGGATTGCAGACTCAACTCAATATCAACTAAAATATGATTTTAGTATATTTATGGCTTATTTAATCAAATGCAGCTATAAATAGAAACATTGAATTAATTGATTTAAAGTTAGATCATCGTTGGATTGCCTTTTCTATGAGACACAGTATGACTTAGCTCATTATTCCATTTAGATTTCATCACTGGGCAATAAGGCTGTGACACATTGGGGCATATATACTTATGGGTCCTTTTCAGAACAAAATTATGTATTTCAGCAGCCTTAGAGCTCGGTATTATTTTTCTTCGATGAGAGAGAGTTACCATCTAAAAAATTAGTACTAGCATGATCCTTAGGAGGAGGGGAGTTGTTTCTTTATTTTCTTTTGGAGAACGATCTCGAGTACGAATCATGGTGAAGAAAATGAGGACGTCGAGATGACATAAGACCCTTGGTTTTATGATACTTTGAAATTGTGATGATTTGTTTCATTTTGGTGATCGGGTGTTTCGACACTCAGAAGTTGTATTCACTTTTGGCATCGCACGTTTCGCCGCAAAGTACTTATGTTTTGAGCTTTTATAAAATACAAGTATTCACACCCGGCGTTGCCCGGGCTCACCGTTGAGTCAACCACAATCCAAAAACTAGCCCGAGTCTACATGACACTTATTTGAAACTCAATATAGTATGTAAACCAAAGGATTTTTTCATGAATGGTGACTTGAGGTTTAGCATAATTCACACTTAGTGACCTCAGTTTTTGCTAATACACATTTGATGTCCTGAGGTCATATATTAATCCATGTTTGGTGACCTGCTTTTGACGCCGTCAGTGTTTCCAATCATTCAACACCTTAAAAGACAATTAATTAATTAACTCAA
>CAAKMY010060038.1:114-18856 GCA_901111285.1 Corrigiola litoralis
TTTCTCTTTTACTTTTGTTTGCACAGTACTTAAAAGTTTCTTAATAAAACTAATAAAACATACTACATTAGATAAATGACTATTAAATGACACCCGTGCATCGCACGGGCTTCGAGAACTAGTTTAAATGAATCTTAAGAGAAAAAGGATTAGGTAGATGGAGGGAAACAAAAAGATTTAGTTGTTGTGTGATAGATGGACGGATAAGCTAACAGAAATCTACTCAAACCGTCAAATGGTAAGGTTTAAAAAAAAAAAAAAATAGCTTTACAGGTAGTGTCTCGCAATAAACGAGTTTAAAGATAGTTCTTCGCAAAATGACCTAAAATAAAGATAGAGTCTGACAAACAATCCAAAATAATGTGTGGAAAGTTTCATTATCAAGACACCCGTTATAAAGAATTTTATTTTGGTCCTTAATGAAGTTATATATAAGATGCAGAAATTCATACATTGTTGCATAAAGCATACCTACATAGCATGTACATAACAGTAAAAGTGTAGAACAAAGTCAACCTAAGATATTAAGTGATTAGGCGCCTAAGAGATTAGAGCTAAATGCTAACTATTGCCGTCTACCCACCTTCCTAGACAGAAATACGAAAGTGAAGAGGAGTAAACAGCTCTCATAGCTATCTGTAAGTGAACAAGAGTAAAAGGCAAGCGCTAACGCATTACAGGTAAGAATACAAGGACTCGCCCAAAGCTGCTTCAGGAAACGTACCATCAATCGAAATCGTAAATTTCATTATCATCTGAAAACTGATAAACCTCATCGTCAGACATGTACTCCATGTAATCGAATTCAATTTCACCCGCATAGATCTCATCAAACTCACTATCATAATCTGTCGTAAGATAATTATAGTCCTCAGTAGAGTCATTAGGGCGCCGTAAATTTTTAATCTGTGCAGCACATCTCTTCCCTAAATTTCCATTAAGATCCAAATGGAAACATGCTCGCAAGTCAAGAGACTGCAGATGAGGACAGCTGTCAAGAATTGCTTTCAGACCATCATTTGTCATGCTATTTCCAATTAGCTGAAGGTGACGCAGTTCAGGCATGCTTTCTGCAATTGCCAATGCCTCATCATCACAAGCAAAGCTTGGGTTTCTAGAGCATTGCTCATTCAACTTGAATATTTTGAGACAGGGACAAGCATGAATAACATATAAGGTCTTTTCTGCTGTAAATGGGCAAAGTGTAAGTTCAAGCTCCTCCAGTGAAGGAAGCTTTTCAAAAGCTTTAATCAATGCATCGGCTGATATGGAATAGCAACATGCAAGCCTGAGACATTTAAGTTGAATTGATCTGCAACACAAATAAACACATCAATTTACATCAAGTTGATTGATCTTTTGTAAACTCTCAAAGAAAAATCCAACAGAAATTAGAAAAGCAAAGGGAGAACTGAGCTAACTGAACTTCTCCCCATACTCTAATATGGCTTTAACCACTCACAGGAGGCTCCTACTCTTGTTTCTCAGAATAGAATGTGTGTAACTGCATAAGGCATCAGATTTGACTGAAACTACTATAGTGATGCAGACTTGAGATATGCCATCAGATTCTATAAGGACAGAGCCCAGCTAAGTATTACAACTCAAAGTAACAAACACTAGTCACAAACAGTTCCATATAAGCACAAACTGTAAGACAATCAAAAGTGGATCAGGTGTGCCTTCATGCTCTGCATCTGCAATGTCTTTCTTTTCGCAGGATGTTGTCTGTTCACTATCACACCACAAAACCTAGATATACAATATACAGGAATTAAGGAACACAAAATGGGGGATTCGGATCATAGTTGTTAACCAGAACAAAAACAGAACTCTCAAGCATTCTACGAGCGCCTTTCCCGCAGCTAACAATAAAAGAAAATTAAAAGTAGTAAAACCAGATGCATAAGGCTACAATATAAGCAATACAACTAGATTTCATATTGACAGGTGGGCTAACATTAGGTTCCATTTGCACCTACAACCTGCCCCTCTCCTCCTCACCACCCTAAAAGAAGAGAAATTTTGGGAATGTGGAACTTGCAATATAGCGATTTTCAATGATTGCTCTCAAGGTAGGTTTCACCCATAATCCCTAAAAGAGGCCCAAATAATTGGGAATAGCGTGCTATAATGCTTTTAATCATTGCGCTCATAAGCACATGATAAAACTTAACTAACGCACACCATATTGGCACAGTATACTGTAGATGTCACCACTCACCAGTAGTACAATAGCATACTCATAATGGTGCAATAATTTCTAAGTCCAAACATAGGTAGACCTGGCAAACCGGTTGTTCAACTTCAGTTTGGGTCAGCTTGGATTGGGTCAGTTCGGGTATATTATATGTTTGGAATAATTGGGGGTCTGAGATATTTCTAAGGAGTTCTTTTACAGGTCTGTGACATTTCAACTGCAGAGTCAGGAGTTTATGCATTTATATGAGCAAGTTGTGTATGCATTGCAGTTTTAATTTAGATATTCTTCATGCTTTGATCAATACTTCTTTTTAAAAGCAAAAAGAAAAAAAAAAGAGAAATATATCTACGATTTAAGCTGATGTAATTCTTGAAATAGTTACTTAGAACGTTGGATGAGTTGGTGACGCTGAGAACAAAAGTAGCCTCACGACAAAGCAAGGGGAGTCCAGCCAGTAACTAATAGTGACCGACGAGTTGCAAATAGGATCTGGCAAGACGCGTGCGCCCACGGTGACTCGGGACACTCCAACGCGTTCTAAACCATTTTAATTATGTTTCCTTCTTTGTTTGACTTAGTCTTAGTTGTTACGGGTTTATAATATAAACACTCTAATAACCTAGCAATCACTAAGGAGAACAAAAAGAGAAAATTGAGAATTACTCCCTTTCATTCTAAAAGAGGTTTCCAATTTCCAATTTGGTCCACCTTCAAAATAAGGTTCTCACTTACTTTATTCCCTTTTTGGCAAAACATATGGCAAGGATATCCTATTACCTTTTTAGTATTTACGTTTAATGCCATTGTATTAACTTTTTGCCTCCTCTACCAAAATCAAAGAATTTCTCTCTCCTTAATATATGTGGCCCCTCTACCAATTATATTCCTAGAATAGTAACATACTAGCATCCACTACCCACTTTTGCATTATTTAAGGTAAAAACAAGAAATATGATACGTAGGAGGATTTGGTACTTGTAGTGTTAGAGTCATCACATTATACATATCGCTGGATTTCGCAGTGTTCGTCGTATAATTTTTAAGAAGGAATAGATTTGTAACTATGAGCTCATTGATGGTGTTATGTGGTTGTTGGCAACGATGCTATCTATAATATTGGTAAACGATCAATAAAAATTCGAGCACACGATTGGAAGACCCTTACTTTGATCAACATCACATGTATTACATCATTATGGAAACCTTTCTTAAGGCTTGCCCTCATACTTAATATTAGTTATGCATTACAAATAGCCCCTAATATTAGATCATAGGAAAGATTTATAAAATCCACCTTTGAGTTTGGTGATTTTCTAAATTACCACCTTTTAAAAGTTTCAGCCAAAATAAATACCTTCAAGTTTTTGTTTTTTAGAAATTCACTATTTCCGCCCATTAAAAAAAAGAATATTTCACCCATATTTCGGCATCATCTGGCCAAATATTGTCTTTCTTTCAAAAAAAGGCTACACGAGGAACATATATCATTTCAACATATTAAAAAAGGCTAAACGAGGAACATATATGGTTGTTGTGTCTACCACAACAAAATCGAGGACTGGTCATTAATATCTTTATAATTATAGGTTGAAAGCAATGCTTAGCTCGGAGTTTGATATGAAAAACTTGGATAATTTGATATGAGATACTTGGGTGGTGTTCCCAAGATGCTTTGTCTGGAAACTTATAGCGATCGTTCGGAGTAAAACCGTTTCTTGCAATAGATAAACTATAATGAAAAGATATTTGCTCGTTTTGGATTAAGCACAACTACTTCTATCAAAACTTCATCTGTGGCGAACTAGAAAGGTGCACCTCAAACTAAGGCTAAGAGATCTTATATGTCTATTGTTCCCTATATTAGTGTTGTTGATACCTTAATGAATGCTATAATTTGCACTAGGCCAGATCACCACCAGATAACCCGAAATTGCATATCGTTAGTGTTGTAAGCACAAGTGATGAAGCGAATATTATGCTATTTGAAAGAAAATGGTGATGTTGGTCTCATCTATTGAGGTAATAAGAAATGTTTAGTTTTTGGATATTCCGACTAAGATTATGCTACTAAGGGTCCATGACTAGCTATGTTTTTACACTTAAATTCTGTTGTGAGTTGGAAGTCTACACTTTAGTTGTTTGTGAGTTGCAAGCTTTGGATTATGTGACTCCCCATAATTAAGTCACTAAGTCAGTAGGTCAAAGGCTTCAAATAAACCGGGCAAGAAGGAGTAATATATTGCATGGAACAGATGGAGTGCTTTCTGACTATGTACTAATTTCCTGAAGGCACTCCTTGTCCCCCTTGTTAGGTGTTACTACTCCTTTGTTCCTCTTTTTGATGCGCAACTATAAGTAAATAAATTCCTTATTTCCAAAATTTCCTAGCAATAGCATATAAAATGGACCGGATAAGATGGATTCCAAAATTTCCATCTTGACCTTCTTTGACCCTCCCTCCACAGTCAAGAAGTCCCCAGAAGACCGAAGACAAAAAACGGACACTAAGATCGAAGACCTAAGCCAATTTTTATTAAAAAAATTTGAACGAAGGCAACATCCCTCACAAGTAATACTGAACTTGACGTGTTCCAATTTCCTATCCCAACTTCACTCTTGACGATCATTACCTCACAAATCCATCAAACCATTCAGGACAATACTGAAATAAGGAGCATGGTGATTTACCATTAAAGACAAAGCAAGAGAACAGAAAGTATCGGCAAGAAGGCAACAGGTGCACGATGCTATGAAGGTTCTGTCTTCAAACATTTCATTGCAGCTTAATAGTCATAACCTGTATACGAACAGTGTGCTATTTTATTTTTAAATAAAGGTAATATACTGGATTAGCATAAGTCATTACCTTGCTTTTTATCTATGTCATCTTCATATTTGTGATTAAGTGATGACGCCCTATATTCAGATTTCACTAATCTGGTAAATCCCTCATTTTAAGAGTAAATCATTCAAATTATGAGTTCTCATCTGGCGCCTCAATATGTTTTGCCTTTTTAGTTTTACTAACTCATGTTGATGGACGAACCGGCAAGGGACAAATGACAATGGGGAATTCGCAAAGTAAAGACGACGGACAGACACATGAGACAAACTACTTATGTGTTTGGAGGGAGAAATACTCGCATTATAGTCAAGTTAAGCCTAAATAGGGAACTGAAAAGTCACGACTGCCAAACAAAGGCTTGTGTAAATGGAGGACTTATTCAAAAACAGCCTATTATTCTTACTTCTTAATCACTTGTATCGCACAGAAACACCTAATCTCTATGACAAGAAACACTCGGACTTTACCCAATAGATTAGAGATCACAAACGAAATACACTTGTACTCTTGTAGCAACAAAAGCAATTGACATCACCACTAGAAAAGCTACTATTCCATGCCAAAAATAATAATGACAGAAAACAAATATGACCGTCTAACAAACAGAAGCTGAATTCACTTGAGCTAATTTTGACAAAGATAAAACATAACTACAATTTTCACTAGATTAGCTTGGCATGTTTTATAAAGTACATTATACTGCAACTCACATAATTCGTTATACTCTTATCATAACAGAACATGTCCAAAGTTGCACCATAAACTAACATGTCACCATATATTATTCTTAAGAACAGGAAAAATATAATACAATCAAACATTCATCACACCAGAAAAAACTTCAAATTGCACGATTAGGCCAGATGGTATAATCAAGTCACTGGAAAGGACTATGGCATACTTTGGATGATTAGTTAATAATTACTATCAGTGTCCTCACTGTCTATCGCTACAAGACCACAACAAAGGGATAGCCTCTCCCACTTTTACGCATTTATTTGATAGGTTAAACCATCAATATTTCTAAAGCTTCCCAAAAACTATCACAAGACTCTTTTATCAGCAACACTTGAGTAAGACGGCAATCTTTCTAAAGCTTCCCCAACCCTTAAAAGCTCATCCCCTCTTACCATAAGACCGTCTTACCCAACTCTTCGCACTCAATTATTCTCCGCAAAAACATCCGAATTATCATGCAAAAAAACATTCAACACAACTACTGTATACCACTCCCAAACTAGTCCCACGATTTGCAAAAATGAGCAACAATTACTCTCAAAGTAATAATTCATTCATTCATCACATGAAACGACTTCCAAATTTCAGACCGCGCTTTTTTCCATTCGACTTAAGTAATGAGTAGAAATAAACTTCCACAAACCCACCAAAATTATCCAACAAAATAATAAGACTGGGTAGAAATAATTTCAACAAAAAATCAAGAATTCTTCAACTTCACACAAAATCCAACAAACCCAACAACTCAACAAAAAAAAACACAAATTATTAGAAAAGACCGTCTACTTTTATAATAAAAGTAGACCAACTTTTTACTAGGTAAATTTTCTTATGCTCCCTACAAGCCCATATTAGTTGTAGATTTATATGCCTTTATCAGGTCAGCATGGCTTGGTCTATCATTATAATAAAAGTAGACGGTCTCTCCCAAGACTAGCTGAAAGAAAGACAGAAAGATACACACCTGTTAGCAATGTAGGAAAGGAGGTGATCAGACCCAAACCCCTCAACATCAACATCAACCAACCCGCCAGCGCTACGGTCGACAGCGTTACACATCACCCCCTCATGCCTACCCGCCAACTCTCGCTCGTCCAAGTTGTCCAAACGGATAGTGCGCCACATGGACGGGTCTTTGCAAATACTGTACCATGATTTACATACGAATTGCGCGGATTCCAGGATCTCTATGGGGGTCAGTTTTGAGAGTATTGTTAGGGTTACGTCGCGGGGGAGTTCTAGCCAGTTTGTGTGTTGTTCTGGTTGTGGTGGTGATATGTCCATTGCTGAAATGTTGGTTATTGTTGCCATTTCTGTTGAAGAAGGGCGTTTTATTTTGGGAGTAATAAGTAGCAATGTGGGTCCACTATTCTAGCCTTGTTTATGTATGTTTTGAACATGTTTTTTACATGGTTTTTTTATTTTATATTAAGAAAATTCAGAAAAATTAAAAAAAGTTTAGAGGAAATATAGAAAGTTTAGATTAATATAGAAAATTCAGAAAAATCCAGAAAAATACATAAAGTTTAAGAAAAGTTCAGAAAATATAAAAAGTTATAAAAGTTATAATTTCATAATGTTCAGAAAAATAGTTTTGAATGTTATTGTTATTACTAATTTTTTTGTTATTGTTGTTATTATTAACAGTGTTATTAATTGTAACATCTAAATATTTAATAAATTTTATTTTTTTTTTGAAGAAGAGATACTAGCATCTATTCTTTCTCAAAAAGAGGGAATATAGGCATACAAAACAAGCCCAATCAATCCAAGCAAACACCCTGACTTGCTAACATGCTAGCTAAGCCTTTAGAAAAACACTTGGCAACTAATTAAGTCTAGCTATAAAAAAATCAGCTAAACCAGGACAACACTTATATAATCTGCATAACAAATTAAATTGGGTATGCTTAACAAGCTTACAAGGTTCAGTGCAGTTGGACCTAAAAATTCTTCAATTTCTTTCAGCCCAGATTTCATACACAGTGGCTACCAAAGCAGTTATACAGAGACAAACATTAGGATCCCTACTTCTCCTTGTAGCACATAACCATTGAAACTCATAATTGAGAGACCTGCATCTAGTATAAACCCTAAGCCAATTAATGCTTGATAGCAGTCCACAAACCATAGGAGAAAAAACACTCAAAAAAAAGTGATGATGAGATTCTGAATTCTGATAACACAACACACATCTGTAGCTAAATAAAAATCCTTTTTCTGCAGATTATCCAAAGTAGCAAGCCTACCTTTGCATGCAATCTAGGGAATCACATTGTTTCTACTCAGGGCCAGAGACTGACTCTAGCCTTCTTTTTCCTGAAAAAATCATAGGCTCGACTAACTGAGAACCCTACCATTATGAGACCACTTAAAATAGTCACTTGAATTAATACTATAAAAACATGACCAAAGCCAAAAAGTAAATAATTCAATGCGATCTAATTCATCATGAATATAGACGATCTCCTACATAATTTATGTCTACAATTCTAGTTCTTGAGAAAAAAAATATTTAAATTTTATTATCTGAAACTTGGCAAAGTGACACTTTTAAAAAAGAAATTTAATTTAATGAATTGCCATTCCTTTGTTGTTTAAGTTTGATTAAAGAGTCACAATTTAACAAATCAAACATAATAAAATGTTATCATAATAATTGGATGATTAAATAAGATTATGTATCATGTATCATATGTGAAATTATTTCTTTTATGTTATAAGGTTATTTTATAATTGTAATAATAAGATCAAAATAACTCATTTACGTGAAGTAATTAATAGCGCAACATGTCTATTCTAGAGAGAGAAGCTCTCAACCTTCTTTAGGGAAACACAAAATATCCCCTACACTTGTGTGTCAATGGCAAGGGGAAGATCCAAGAAAGTTGCAAATAATCGCAAAAAAGGCTAGAAAATCTACTAATAACACAACTCATAAAGGATGAGCTTGTCCAAAATAGTAAGAAAGGTCCTACTTTTAAAGATGTGCATAAAACTTGATCTATGGAGGAGTTGACAGGAGTTAGGTCGGTTACTTTCACTGGTAGTGAAAATGAAGAGGAAAGTGATGCAAAATCTAAGGGAATTGTGCATGAGGTGCATGATGTTGAAGGAGCTGAGGAAGCTACTGGTTGGACTCAAGTCAGTTCCAAAAAGAAAGGAGGTAAATCAACCTCTAAACCTGTTGGAAAAGTCACAACTAGTAGTAAATTAAACAAGTGGAATGACTTAAACTTTGTAAGGAAGATGTGGAAAATGAGATCGCTTTTTGGTCTAATGCTATTGTGTGCTATGTGTTGGGGTCTAGACCACCTTGGGTTGTTCTAGACGGGTTCTAAGGAGAATATGGGGCTAGTATGATATTAGCAATGTTTCCATGCTGCCTAATGGGGTTTATGTTGTTCATTTTGCGTCTAAATTTGGACAGGAAAAAGTCTAACATTTCCTTTTTTATGGTAAACCCTTGATAGTTAAGCCATGGAAGGAGGGACTTGAACTGGAAAAAGAGGACGTGGAAATTGTTCTTGTTTGGATGAGAATGCTAAGACTTGACCTAAAATTATGGGGTACGAATTGTATTAGCAAGATTGTTGGGCTTGTTGGTAAGCCAATGAAGCTAGATGAGGCTACTAAGCATAAAACAAGGCTTATTTTTGCAAGGGTAATGGTTGAAGTGAAAGTGAATCAAAAGCTTCCTGATGTTCTGAAATTTCTTGATCAAAATGATAAGGTAGTTACTCTTAGTGTTGATTTGAATGGAAACCAATATGTTATGAAATCTGCAAGGGTTTTGGTCACACGCAAGCAGAGTGTAAGAAGAAAAAGCCTAAAGTTGTTAGGCAGATATCACTACAAGAAAAAGGCTCTTTAACGTCTGCCAAAATTGGTCGCAAATGTTGTTTTTTGGTCGCAAAAATGTGTATTGCGACTGTTATTGGTCACAACATATTAGACGCTAAATTTGGTCGCAACTTTTCATATTTGTGACTAACTTAAATGTTGGTCGCAAATTTGCGACCGAAATATCACATTTGCAACCATATTAAGTAATTGTTAGTTCCTTCAAAATTGCAACCACTTTGCGGTCGCAAATTTTGCGACTCCTTGCGACCGGTGGTCGCAAATTTGCGACTACAAAATTGCATGTTGTGCTACTATATTTGGTCTCAAAATTTTATTTGTGGTCACAAAATTGCACCTACTATTAATGGTTACAATTTCGATATTCTCAAAATAAATAGTAATGCAATTATATTTGTAATCCAAAGAAATTGTAGCTTATTGCAATCATACATTAATGCATAGTAGCATCGATTAATTGTCTCATAAAAAATTCCTTTACAATCAAATTGTCAAAATATAAATTGTCAAATATAAATAAATTCTGTTCAAAAAATTAGAATAATTGTGTTTCAATAAACAGACGACTTAAATTATGTGGCCTCTGCCTCCGCCTTTTTTGCCCTTTGTCAACTTTATTTGGCATGTTTCTCCGCTGCTATTTCCCTTTCTTGAAAAATGCTCATGTCTCTCGGCACTAATGGTGCGTATGAAGGGGTAGATTATTTTTCACGACTACTCCTCGCCTTTTTGAAGGCTTCAATGTGACACGTGGATGTACAAAAACTTGCAAATCAATCACCTGAATCATATAAATTATATCAGCTCTTCTGACTGGATAATTACGCGGTACAAATGCTTGAGGTCTTGATATGTTTGTCTTTAAAATAGTCAGAGGTGTTTTTAGTTGTCCTGTAGAGTATGTTTCCCTCTGTAAACATATAAGCGTGGCTTATAAGCTGCATCCAATTCCAGAGTTTTTATGGCAGCGACACCAACTTCATCCTATATACTTAACAAGAATCAATATTCCCAGACTTGTGATATGTAAAAACTAATCTACACAGAATTTACAATTGTTTGGTTGGAATCTACATGCAACTAATGATGTCAAAACCACCTTTTGTGGCAAGTGGCTACAGTAAATGCATAAAATCTGTCAATTTGTTACAGATAATGTACTAAAAGAAGGGTTTAGAGTATTATGAATAGCTAGATATGAGTGACTTACTTGTAAAGTATTTTTTCCAAGCCAATAATGGATATCTTGGCGTAAGACACCACTCTTTAATGTTGTTGTCTAGCCCAGTAAGAACACGCGAGATCAGGAATTTAGGACTAATCAAATGTGAATTAAAAGAGGACCTGCAGATAGGATTCCTTGCCCACTTCATTACTGTTCCATAATCAACTCATTCTCTTTAGTGATGTATAGCTTCATTTTTCTGATATAATCCCAGAAAGAGCAGGAAGAAATTCAAACTGAGAATGAAATACTCTTACACTCTTAGATGTTCAAAGCTGAAATTTTTTTGTAATTTACTTCTAGGTATAAATTAAAGTGAGTGTATATAATGATTTACAAGCTAACGAGGAACTCACTCAAGACTTTCTAGAGCTAATATTGGAAACTCTAGGTTATGAAACATATTACTTCAACAAATTTTGCGTCACACTAGATAACAAAAATCGATGGCAACAAGAAACCCCGGAACACCGCCCTTATCAAACCCTTTTATGATCATACAGACATCATAAGGTGCACAATTCCCTGCCAAGAGTACACGTTATGAGACCGTTACCTGAAATGACTCATGCCGTACAATGTCTCATGGTGAGCTTACCACTCTACTATGCATGTCCCAACACAATTCTGCACCAATTCTTTCCATACTATCGTTTTTCCTCCTCCCTTTGTGCATCCTGCATTCATCCAAAACTCAACCAAACAATTTATCCTCAGTCCCCGCAACATTCAAAAATTCCAACTCAAGCTAGCAGAAGCCAAGAAGCACAATCTCGTCATCTACAAAGAGCTTCAAGTTCTCCATAATTGTGATGCCCCATATTTGAGATGAGAATTGATGAGTGCTTGGGAAGTTTCTCAGGGTGTGCACAAGTGAGGACAACGTGCACCGGAAAGACCAGTGTTGGTACAGTGGGGTTAGTACACAGCCATGAGAGCCACATTTGGTGACATTGACAAGCCCGCAAGGGGTTGGGGTGTTACAAATGGTATCAGAGCAACCCTGTGACCGTGTAATAAGCTGTGATGGTGAAGGGCAGTTCATTCACCGAGCAGGGGCTGCATCCTGGGATTAATTGTCAGTGGCTCGCATGTGCAACGAGGACGTTGCAGTCCTTTAGTGGGGGTGATTGTGATACCCCATATTTGAGATGAGAATTAATGAGTGCTTAAATGGATTGATAGTACTACTCATACCAACAAGATGCATCTTCTTTTCAGGGTGCCCATTTACTTAAAAAATTCACAGTTAAGCGTGTTTGGCTGAGAGTCGTATAAGGATGGGTGACCTCCTGGGAAGTTTCTTAGGGTGTGCACAAGTGAGGACAAAGTGCACCGGAAAGACCACTGTTGGTACAGTGGGGTCAGTACACAGCCATGAGAGCCACATTTGGTGACATTGACCAGCCCGCAAGGGGTTGGGGTGTTACAACAACTATTACCTCATAGTGATGCCACAAGATATGCCAATTTACTCCATAACCACTACTATCATATGTGAACAAATAAAGGGCAATAAATTCACCTAAGACATTGACCAACTTACAAAACTAGTTCAAAAATGACAAGATAACTTGTCAAGCACTACAAAAATTTCACATTGTAGTAAAATCAAAAGTGTGAGGAAAGAAACACCAACACAATGTCACAACCAACCAACAAAAAGTATTAAACAATGGAACAACTGAACAAGACTTGAACATATGCTAGTTGCTTATTTTGCCTACAGATCAGGGCGCCATTCTTTAGATAGATATAAGCTCTATTTGATAGCAAAAGCAATACAAACAATCAAGCATCAGATACGGGGGGCTACAACAGAAATTAGTGGAGATGAAACTAACTTTTTCTTATAATTATCAGCTTATTTGGCCCACGTTAATTCATGTACACAAAAATCAACTCAGCATATAAACATGAAATCTAACTCCTATGGTTATCTCAATCACAAGAAGTTTCACTGACCCCTACTTCGCAAAAATACAGTACACTATTCATCAATGCCTGAAAAGTCACTTTAACATATTAACATACCAGCGAACAAACTAAATCTACAATATAAAAGAGAGAAGGGAGGAAAATGGGCATTCCAAGTATTAGAAAGGAAAAATTAGTGTTACTATGAGGAAAATGATGTTCCTCCCAATTTTACAACTTTATTTCCCCTGTCCAAACCAGACAAAGGAAAACTTAGAAAATCATTTTATTTTTGGCATTTTTCCCCAAACCAAACAGAGCCATAGTGATTCCCTCCATATGGTTGTTACGAAGACGAAGGAGAAAATCGTTAATTGAAATTTGGTTGGTTATGGTCGGCGTCGGCGAGTATTGATGAACTGTAGAGATGGAGAGAGTGGGAGGTTGGTTGCGTGAATAATAGAAGTGGGTTGGAGTAGTTGTATTGATTAGGGGGAATGAAAAGTCGTTTTTTTTTTTTTTTTGTCAGACTAAGTGAATTTGTTGGTTGCGTAACTCTTTAGAGAATTCAGTGGCTAGATATTTTTTTTTTTAATTACTAAAATGATCTTGTGACGATTAATAGTTGCAACATATTAAGTTGGTTGCAACATTGCGACTACTAATTAACAATTTGCGACTAATAGCACCCGGTAGCAAACTTGCGACTATCTATGTATTTTGCGACCGAATTTAGTCGCAATATTATTTTTAGCGACCAATTTTTTTTTGGTCGAAATTTATATGGTCGCTAATGAGACTTTTTCTTGTAGTGTATGGATGCCTACACCAAAAAAGCCTGAAGCATTTATTACTCCTCCTGCTAATGGGACTGTTGGGTTTGTTACGTCCAAATCTCATAGAACTGATGGCCAAGGGTTGAGTGGAGAGGCTTCTCAAAAAGGTCATCATAAGATGCAGATGACCAAGCAGAGAACACAGGAGCACGCTGGGGGTTCAACTTCAGGAAAGTCCTATACACAGGCATTATCTGATGAGGTTATTGACAGGAGTGCTTTAGGTGAAAGGGATGGTGGTGATAAACTGGGTGACAAAGAGAATCAGTGTGTTCATCATGGTTAGCATCAGATTCTGGTATGTTAGAGGTATTAACAGTCTAGCTAAGCAAAAAGACATAAAATGGTTTTTGCATTCACAGAAAGCTAGTCTGTTTGGCCTCATTGAGACTAAAATTAAAATTAATAATATTAATAAAGTCTATAATAGTATGATGGATGATCGGTCGATTTGTTCTAATAATCAAGCTGGTCAAAGAGGAAGGATTTGGCGTGTTTGGAAGCCTAGTAAATATGATGTAGACATTTTGTTTATTTCTAGTCAGATTATTCATATAGAAGTTCATTGTTAGAGTTCAAATAGGAGATTTTCATGTTCTCTGGTTTATGGCTCAAATGATGATCAAGAAAGATTGATTATGTGGAGAGATCTCAAGGACTTGAAGCTAAGAGTACATGGTGCTTGGATCGTCATGGGAGATTTTAATAATGTTTCGAAACATAATGAACGAATTGGTTCTATGGTGACTGATAATGAAATTAGGGATTTTCTGGAGTGTGTTGATTTTTGTCAGCTGACAGATATCAAGGCAATAGATTCTTTGTTCACTTGGAACAATAAGAGATTTGGTGAGAAGAGGGTTTTCAGCAAGATTGATAGAGCTACGGTTAATGAAGAATGGCTGGAAAACATGGAGGAGTCATATGCTCATTTTATGACAGAGGGTTATTTTGATCATACTCCTTGTATTGTGCATTTGAGGGATGATAAACAGATTAGGTGCAAGTCTTTCAGATATTTCAACATGTGGGGAAGGTTGGAAGTTTAGAGATATAGTGATTTCTGGTTGGACAACTAGTCATTATGGCACAATGATGTTTCAAGTTGTCAAGAAGCTTAAAGGCTTGAAGCATTGCTTAAAAAAGCTGAATAAAAAAGGATTTTGCTGATGTTGTTGGTGAATATGATAGAACAGTAAAAGACTTATATGATATTCAAGATAGCATCAAAGTTGAGTTGAGAAATCAAGATCTTTATCTTATGGAGAAAGAAACTGTTCAGAATTGAAGCTGCTGAAATTGAGAGAAGCTAGGAATAGCTTTCTTATTCAGAAGAGTAAAAGTGCCTGGTTACATGAAGGTGATGAGGATATTGGTTTCTTTCACTCTGTAGTTAAGGCAAGGGGGGTTGAAAATAATATTTTAAGTATTCAGACGGCTGATAGTAGATCGGTTTCTGATCCTGATGATATTCAGATGGCTTTTCTGGATTATTATCAAGATTTGTTGGGTGCTGATAAAGGATGTGCTAAGGTTCATAAACATGTAGTGCAAAAAGGGAAGCTTGTTTCTATTGTTCATAAGCAATGTTTGCTTAGACCTGTAACTAGAGAGGAGATTAAACAAGCAATTTTTAGTATTCATAGACATAAAAGTCCTGCAACTGATGGGTATTCCAGTGGCTTTTTCGTTGATTCTTGGGATATTGTTGGCGAGGATGTTATAGATGCAATTGCTGACTTCTTTTCTTCTAGGAAGCTTTTGAAATAGGCGAATGCTACTACCCTGACTTTGATTCGTAAGGTGACTCATCATGTTTCCGTAACTGAATACAGGCCCATAGCATGTTGTAATACCCTGTACAAGGTTATAGCTAAGATGCTTTGTGACAGGTTGAGCAATGTTTTGCCTAAAATTGTTAATTTTGCTCAATGTGCCTTTATTAAAGGCAGATACATAGTGGAGAATATAATGGTGTGTTAGGATATTGTTAAGCAATATGGACAGAAAAAGGGACTCCTAAATGTCTCATGAAAGTTGATTTGAAGAAAGCCTATGATAATGTTGAATTGAAGTTCTTAAAGGAGATGATGCAAGCTCTTGACTTTCCAGCAAGATTTATTGAGCTAATCATGGAATGTGTTTCTACTCCTACATTTTCTATTGCTCTCAATGGTCAGATGTTTTGGTTTTTTAAAGGGAAAAGGGGCTGAGGTAAGGAGATCCACTAACTCCTTTACTCTTCACTCTACGCATGGAGTATTTATCCAAAATCTTATACTCTGTAGTGGAGTCAGAGAAATTCCAGTTTCATCCTTTGTGTGCAGGTTTGAGGTTGACTCATCTTTGCTTTGCAGATGACTTATTATTATTCTGCAAAGGCAATATGGATTATGTTTTGTTACTCCTTGGTAGCTTTAAATATTTCTCAGATGCTACAGGTCTTGTTATGAATCAGCAGAAATCTAGTATGTACACTGCAGGGGTGAATGCTGATTTAAAGGAAGCTTTGGTGAGATATACTGGCTTGAGTTTGGGAGAACTACCTTTCAATTATCTTGTAGTTAACATATCTTCAAGGAGGATAACTAAGGAGGACTGCAATATTTTGATTGATAGAATTTCAAAGAGAATCAGGAGTTTAGGAGCAAGGAAAGTGTCTTATGCTGGTAGGGCTGCTTTAATTCAGTCTATTTTGCTTACTTTACACTCCTACTGGGCTAGTATCGTCATCTTGCCAAAGAGTCTCTTAAATAAGATTGAAGATATTTGCAGAAACTTTTTGTGGGAAGGCAGAGAGACTTATCATACAGGGCCATTGGTTGCCTGGGATTGGGTGTGCAGGGCTAAAAACACAGGAGGCTTAGGGTTTAAAAGAGCTCATGATTGGAATAGTGTTTGTGTGAGCAGATATGTGTGGTGGCTGGCTCAAAAGGTAGATCACTTATGGGTGAAATGGGTTCACCAAGTCTACTTAAACGACAAAGGCTGGATTGAGTACAGGGCTCTTGTTCTATCTAGCTAGTACTGGAGGAAACTTTGTAGAGTCAGGGATAATGTGATTCAGTTTTGCTTGACTGATAGGTTTAAAGTTGTTGATGTCTATCAGTCTCTTAGAGGTGCTGAAAACAAGTGCTGGTGGTATGGTGTAGTATGGAAGAAGCATAACATCCCTAAGCATGCTGTTATAGCCTGGCTTTTGGCTCAGAAAAGACTGCAGACAAAAGTTAGACTGTGCAGATTGGGAATTATAAGTTCTGATACTTGTGACATGTGTAATTTGCAGACTGAATCATTTGATCACCTATTTTTAAAGTGTGAGTTCAGTAGCAAATATTTGGAATTGTTGTGCAGCAGAATTCAAGTGAAGATTCCCAGTTCCAATGCTCTGAAATGGTGCGCAAGGAGGAAATGTGCATCTAATCAGAAAAAGAAAGTGACTACTGGACTTGTGTGTGCTCTTGCTTATGCTATTTGGTTGGCTAAGAACAAGTGCAGGTTTGATTTTGTATGCCAAAGCCTGAATTCTTAGTTAAAAGAGTGATTACGGATGTAAAGCTTAGAATTCAATTTGTTAGGAATCAGACTTGGAAGGAAGACTGTATTCTTTGGTTTAACAGTTTTTGATTACAGTGTTTGTTATCCTGAGCTTGTTCAGGAGTTTGCTTGTATCGAGTAAGTCCAGTTTTCTAACAACTTTTACTTGGTGATAGGGTGTAATGTTTGATATGTTTGTTGGTAATATAACTTCTTACATTTTACCAAAAAAATATAATTGTAATAATATGAGACTTACTATCAATTATTTGTCTTTTTAATTCATCACATTATTTTGATCATTATTATTATTATTTTTAGGAAAATTTGCTCAGAATATTCTCAAGTTTGCCTCATCTTTCAATAATATTCCCAAGTTTGGATCATTTCGGAATATTTTCTCAAGTTTACCTCATTTTTTCTAATTTTGGTCCCTATGACCGGTTGACCTGTTACATTTGAATTACCTGGTTTCGTTTTCACTTTCCTTCAGAATTCCATTAATAACCCTCCCTCCTCTTCTTTGTCTTCTCTATTAACACAACTCTTTTCTCCCTCCTCCATTAACACTTGTCTTTTCTCCCTCCTTCATTAACACTTTTATATATTCCCTCCTCCATTAATACTATTTTCTTCTTTCACATCTCCTTATCTCATCCCCTTGCAAGCAAGCTCACCTTTGACATGGGCATAATCCTCATCCTTACTTAGAAACACACACTTTCCCGATCCTACATCCCCCACCAATTAAGCACCATAGATGTCCAACAACTCACCACCACAACCACCATAGCATCCCCAAAAGACCACCAACCCACAACATCCAAATCACCTTTCCATAACCCCACAAAACGCACTCCCAAGACCCACGACCCAAATTAGAACCACCAAACTGAAGGTAAATACCCTCCTGACAAACCCCGATTTGTCGGGTTTTAATTACTTTAATTAAACTACCCACAAGACCTTATTGATCGCATGCATGAATCAAAACTACCAAAGCAATTAAATCACATTTAACTTACNNACTTACATTGGTTTGGGTGCTATCGATCACGATCCTCCAAGAATCCGACCAACGAGCTCGAGTCTTCAAGTGTAGAAGACATCCTCTTGTTGCACCCAAGGCTCCAACTCCCTCTTCCTTGTGTTCTTGCTAGACATCCCAAGTGAAGACTAAACTAATACAAATCACACTAACCCTTAGTAGATATTAGAGGTATTAGAAGTGAGTTAGGATAGATTATATGTTAGATGAGAAAGTGGAGTGAGATCTCTCTACTTCTCTCTCTAAGCTCTATTAGATGTGTTTTGATGAGTGTTACGAGATGAACTAGTAATGGAATCATCCACTCATGGTTTGTTTTTATGGACAAACCTCATTGAGGGTATTGACATCATTTCTTAAATGATAAATACCCAACAACACATTAAACTAATACTTAGCTTATTAATAAAGTCCAAACTCTATTATAATAGCAATCTTATGAATTTATTTATTTATTCATTATCTTATAATAAATTAATAAATTAATGGAAAATTTACATACAATAATCCCAACTATTGCCGGTTGATT
>CAAKMY010060070.1:0-12164 GCA_901111285.1 Corrigiola litoralis
GGGGGGAAGGAGGCTGAGCGCCATCGTGGGAGTGGTGGACTGGGTGAGGGTGGGACCGGTAGGAGGAGGGTCGACGCTGGCGTGGGAGGGTGGGGGTAGGCAGCGGTGGGGTCCGGCTGGTGAAGGTTGCCACTAAGAGCTAAGGAGGAAGGTCACGCCAGTGGAGGGTGGGGGGGGGTTGAATGTCAGAATTGGCGCCGGCAGAGGGGGGGTCCGGCGGGTGAAGTGTCGGGCTGGGCTCCAGCGTGGGAGGGCGTTGCTGGGTGGTGCGGAATGGGGACAACAAAGGAAGATGGGGTTTGGGAGTGGTGAGAGTGAAGGTGGAGAGAGAAAGGGTAATTATACTTAAATAATGGTCAACTTGTTTAATGGTCAGGATTAAATTGATAAAATCAATGTTCAAGATTTGATCTGAGTGATGGCCACATTTTTGATGTAGCCATTGTAGAATTTGCCTTAAGAGTATGGTGTTTTGGAAGAAACATAAAGAGGAAAGGAAAAGATATCAAATGGCATGTCTAATATGAGTTGAAAAAGATCAATTTGGAGTTGTTTCACATCACTAGCACATGAAAAAGCAAGTATTAAATTGAAGATTACTGGAGTAACCTCAAAAATCAAACACAAAAGCAGTATACAACAGAACAATAGATGTTAAAATGGGATCAAATTAAAATTAAGTTAAAATGGCCCCGAACCGCTACGGGGGAGGAACATTTGGGTCAAATGAATGGAGAACAAACAATGATTTGATTTTCGAGTAATGAAGCGGAAATTGCATATAAAATGATAAATATTATATAAAGCTTATAGGAATAAAATGAAACTACACTCATATCAATCAATTCATAATAATCCGCTTTTTTAATTTCATATTCGGTTTTTTTTTTCTAATGTCATTTGAAATGAGCAATCACATAGTAGAAATCAATGATTTGGTTAGAAATAGTTAAATCAAGGTGAAGTAAGCACAATTGAATTTCAAAGTGATGAAAATAAAACGCAAATGAAATATAAGCGCAAAGATAATATGAAAATCATAAAAGACAAAGAAATATAAAATTACTGATAAATCCACTTACTCCAAGATTTCATGTACTTTATGTTCCCACTTCTTGGAGGAGAATACATTTGTAAAATTAATCAATGATAAACATAACAATAAAAGTGTGAATTGACGACAAAGTATGAAATAAAAATACCTCAAAAACGGTGATTAAGTTTTGAAAGAAGATGCAAATAGTTTTCTATTGCTCTTATATATGTAGACTATTGCAAGTAATCAATATATATATATATAAAGGAGAATAATTTCGGTGCTTTCAGAGCTCCAAATAAGAAACTAAATTTAGTTTTTTAAATGCTCCATATAATATACTGTAGTAATTATCATATAAACCTTTATAATCAATAGAATAATTATCTATTAAACAATTTTTTTTATTATTAATAATGTTATTTGAACGTAAAAGTATGTATGTTTATGTATATTTTAAGGCTATGCAAATGCTCTCAAGCGCATAATTAATGAGCTTTAATTTTCTTTTATTAATTATCATATATACAATTGATATTAAAAAAAGATACAATAAGCTTGTGTGAAACCAAAAATTAAAATTGATTACAAAACAATAGTGTTTAGCTATAATGTCTAGCACACTTCACTAGCTGGTTGCAATTAGATCGTACTGAGTTATTCTGTCAAATTGGTTTAGGTCAGCTCATAATAAGGTCTATTTTAAGTCAAATTAGTTATGTATCAAGTCAATGTATATTATAATATTAAATTAATAAAGCATATCCAACATCATATATCAATTTTTATGAAATGTAAAATTTTCTATTTATAAAAATAAATTACATAGTTTTTATATGTGAATCATTTATGGTCATAGTTTTGTATTGGAGTAATAATTTAGTCCAAAATAATGTTTTTAACCTTTTGTTACATACAATAATATTGGTAATTTGATCTATGTCGAAAGAAATGTTACGATTATTGTTTTTGTGGGGTGTTGGAACACAAAAAAGTTTTCCTTATTTGAAGAATGATTACTTGAGAAGAAGGAAAAAAATAAGCACCAAAATTGTTTATTGAGTTTTACAAAAAGCATGTTCAGTTTTTTTTATTTATTTTAGTATGATTTAGTTTTCTACATTTTGACAATCAAAATTGTCACCTAATTAGATAAATTTTGCTAAATGGTTCTCTAATTTTTTTTGTGATTCTAATATTTTTGACTACTAATTCATATGGTATATATCACTTGCTTTCATAAACATCCAAAAAATGAGAAGCAAGGTTGACCAATGGTTGGGTGCTCAACCTGCGTAGGGTCGGGGTTGTTCATCCTTCGTAACATTAGTTTCTCTAATGCATCATTAAAAAAAATCAGAAAATGTTTTCCTCATAGATTTTTGTAAGTTTATATTTTAGGAAAAAAAATCAATTAAGATTTTTCAATTGAACAATAAATATTTTTGGGTAAAGTTTTATTACTTGCTTTTCTTCACTACAGTCTACAATTATCTCATAACAATTTGTTTGTTTTTGTTTGTTTCCCGATTTCATTGTAAATCTATCTTCCATCGGGTTTAATTGTTTCCTAATAAAACAAATATGAGAATCTTAGTTACATCTTATGCTTAGATTTTTCCTATTTTAAATGAATAAAATTGATGGAAGAGACTATAAGATTAGACCTCTTTAATGTGCTCACTTTTGGATTAAAGTATTTAGTTCTCTAATAATATTAATCAAAAGTTTGTACCCAAGAAAAAAATATTAATCAAAAGTGACTAAACTCAATTTAAGACTACATCTATAATTTTGATGGAATTAGACAAGTCTCTTTTAATGATTCAGACAAAGCAAATAGAGTAAAATAACTACAATTTGAAAATAAAGAAATTAGCTGAGGCGCGCAAATAACGAAAACAAACATGCGAATGCGATATCTTTGAGTTGATGGCCGTGTATATAGAAGGCTCCTGAACGAATGGAAGAATATGATTGTTTCCTAAATGATCATATAGGCTTGGTCAATCATCAGGATTGCTGACGTGATCAATTAAGCTAGAACTCTAACATCAATAAGGACTCTACTTAGACTAGGATTAATTGGTCCCCAAGTTTAGGATTGTTGCCCTAGCTAGATTCTATGCGTATATATAAGATACCCTACAACTCCAAATCATACATCTTCATTTAATTCCTTTCTTTTCTATCTCCCACACACATCAACCGACTATAAACCCTAATTCTGTCCAAGTCTCTTTCATTCTAGCGATCGAAGAGCGTACGTAAGTTGTGCTCCATAATGGAGTTCTTGAGTATAGACGATTTTACTGATGATGAAGTGCAGAAGTTGGAGTGTTTATCCCCCCTTGAAATGCTTGCTGGTGTTGCAGAGAAGGATTATGAGAAGGATCACCATCATCGTGCTTCTTCTTCTTGTGATCAGAAGCCGCTAATTCCTCTCGACCTCAACTGGAGACATACTCGAGTTCGTACCGCTGCTAAGCGCCGCACTACACCCATTAATGATGTGGCCTTGTTGCTGAACCATGATCAAGTACGTAAACATAAAACTAGGTTGCTGCGAAACCGGAAGTGCGTGAAACCATGTCCTGACATGCCCATGATTGAAGAGCTTGCACTGGCTTTATCCCTCTGTCCTAATCAAAATGGAAAAGAAGAACAGAAAGAAGAAGTGGGCTTGTCTCCAAATCCTCTTAAGAGGCCAAAGCTTCATCCTCCAAAAGGTAAAAAAGAACAGAAAGAAGTTGGCTTGTCTGCAAATCCTCCTGCTAAGAGGTTGAAGATTATTCCTCCAAAACGTAAAGAAGAACAGCAAGAAGGAAAGGACTTGTCTCCTAATCCTCCTAAGAGGCCAAAGCTTCATTCTCCAAAAGCTAAAAAAGAACAGAGAGAAGCGGGCTTGTCTCCAAATCCCCCTACACCTACAATACCAGCTATTTTGCCTTTGGAGTTCAGACAAAAGATTGCTGAGTTGGGTGGGTCTGAACCCAAATTTGTGTTTGAGAAGCAGCTGTACGTAAGTGATATGAAGACGAATCAGTCCCGTTTTTCAATGAGCTATAAAAAGTGCTGCATTGATCTGGACCATGTTGGTAGTAGGAAGGTCAAGGTGATACAGCCTTGTAACAATCTGAGGGAGATGGATATCAATTTCAACTGGTGGGATTCGATCAATTCGTACGTGTTCAATGATACTTGGAACGACCTTGCCGCAATTAACGGGCTCCAGGTCGGAGATTTCATCCATGTCTGGTACTTTAGACGAGGGGATGACCCGTGCTTCGCGTTGGTGAAACATTCACAAGCAAACGCGCCTCTTCAATCTGCACCATCTCAAGACTGCCGTGCATTGAAGGACGATTCTAGGAAGAGTTAACTAGTCTCAATGTCATATCTTATGGTAGTAGTACTAGTACTGTAGTAGTGTTGTTGGTTAATGTAGTTTTTCTCATGTCAGGATGGATGGACTCAGCATGCATGGTTCAAGTACAAGTAGTACGTCCGTACATCTGCTAAGCATATGCTTATGTGTAAAGACTATTTTATTGAGTTAAATATTAGTTGTGTTTGTGTGTTCTTTTATACTTTGTCGGTATCTGAATTGATTTAATCTGTAGCTAAGCAAGCTGATTTATTAAACAGCAGTTAACTGAAACTGAAATGTCTTCTGCAGCCAATTATCTGCATTCTGCAGGAAGGTTATTATACAATATTGTGTGCAATAACATCACTGTAAATTTTTCGTGTATCAGAGATAACTTTATGCAGTTCTAAACTTAAGATATAAAACTGAATTAAACAATAGCTATATGAGTACTTGCAAGTTGGATGTTTTGCATATTGCTGGATTTGGAAGTCAAATGTTTTGTTCTAGATTAAGGCTCATTAGAGATATATCAATTTAAGTTTATCTCTGCAAGAAACTTCACTGCATAGGATAGCCTGACCAAAAAGGCTCATCTCTCATGATATAGAAAGGCCATGAAGATGATTCTTTTTTAATTGAAAAGCTAATCTAGAAACCAACGGATATATAGTTGCACACTTAAACCCTCTTCGAAATTGGCAACAACCAAATTCTGCCCTTGTTATTATATGTACGACACCTGATGGGATTGGCACCAATTTAGATGAAGAGAAGCAAAGGGATTAATATTGAATCAAACACACCATTCAACAATCTTTATTAATCGCACTTTCAAACCACACTCTATGGAAAGCTGAATGCTAGCAAGGATCGCAATGAATAGCTGTTTAATTTCTAGGAGAATAATTTCGGTGCATTACAGAGCTCCACATAAGAAACTAAATTTAGTTTTTTAAATGCTCCATGTATAATATACTATAGTAATTAAGCTGATTTTTGTATGTAATGAAAGTCGTATTTGGTCAGATTTAAATAGGAAAGATTTTCTTGCAAATAGAATATAGTAATTTGGATATCATATGGAATGACTCCTAAACTATATGGTAAAGGAGAAAGAATAGGAAAAAAAGAGTTAGTTAAAGCAAGAATTTTTCACAAAATATAACTTCAATCGAGTAAAAAAATAAGTATGAGAACTGAAATAAGATATACATTCCTAAAGAACAGTAAGAAAGGAGAAATGAACAAAAATTCTACACAACAAAGCAGTCGTATAAAACAAGGGACATAATTAGGAAAGAAAATTATGAGAAGCAACCTAGTCTTCGGAAGAAGAGGACTCTTGCTACTGGCTTCCTTCGAAGATGGGGCTTTTCTCCGTTAAATCTGGTTATGCGTGGTTTATGCTTGGTGATCCTAGCTTGCTCCAGATTCCTGAAGCGAGCAAAAATTCTGGAAAAAGCTATGGGCTTTGGATGTTCTCACGAAGTGGAAACTGTTTGCTTGGAAACTGATATATGGGTATGTGGCTACTAAGACTCAATTAGCTAGGAGAGAGATGATTTTTGATGACACATGTGTTCTACGCCAGAATTCTTAAGAGACGTTAGATCATGTTTTCAGGTACTGCCTCGTCTCTCAACATATTTGGAAAGTTTCGGAACTTGGTATTAATATTCAAGCCTCTAGTCTGTTGTCTACCAAAAAATGGATCATGGATATGGTTATGTTCCTTTGTAAACTTGATGGTGGTGCTATAAGGGTAATTTCAACCTTTTTCGTCATCCTTTGGGCCATCTGGTTGCATCGCAATGATGTAATCTTTAATGATTGTGATGTTCAACCTACATCGGTTCTACCCTGTACTAGAAGTTTATGCACTAACCTGGATCGTAGTAAAAACTCCCCCTTTTTGATGGAAAAGAATTTTGGGGAGACTGAGAAAGGACTACCTGGGTTTGATCTGGGTAAGATTGGATCCTCTGAGTTCGGTTCTCCCTGTGGGGTTGTCTTTGAAGTGGATGCCTCATGGAAGAAATATGACATGGCAGGTCTTGTTGTCTGGATTTTGTTGGCAATCTCCTCGAGAGTTTAGGATTGCTGAAAGGGTTGTTTCTAGTTTTGCATCCTCCGCTCTGTTCATGGAAGCAGTTGCGATCAAGGAAGCTTTAAGTTGGGCTTGGGAGACTAAGTATAGTGACGTTAAAGTTCTTACGGACTGTGCTTCTGCGGTGGGTATTCTTCGGGGTTCTATTGCGACCCCTATGGATTGCAAGTGGGTCTTCCAAGATATCCTTACCCTAGGGGAAAGGTTCCGTGTGTGTTGGGTTATTAAAGTTGATCGGGAGTTAGTTGCTAAGGCTCACAATCTCGCTGCGAAAGGTCGAGAACCTGCTGTTGCTGGATTGAATAGCTCTGAGAGCTAGTCCTTTATTGCTTTGATGATCTTTGTCAAAAAAAAAAACAAATCTCCGTTATATAAATCAAAAAATAGCTGCCAACATCAAACTCATGTGTGAGTGTGTGACTATATAAACCATGTTTTAATTTTTCAGCATCTTTCACGTTGATAATTTTTGTTTCTTTGCGTACTACATAGCTTTTTAATTCTAGAGCACCCTCCCCTTTGCAATTAGAACGTTAGATATGTGATATACTTATCCTGTGAATATTTGACTAATGCTACGTGTCGGCTCTTTTAATTGCTCTTACATATAGTTTAGAATGAAATGTGCTTTGTTTCTCTTTTTATGCAGAGTTGTGACTTTTTATAATTGTCTTAATTTTGCAGATTACTATTTGGTGCTCATTGATGGTGGATTGAATTTGATCTTCAAGAATTCTGCAAGGTGGTAAACTTTTTGTTCATTAATTCCCTTTTGCGATCTCTCATACTTTTTACCATTTATATTGGTTTAGACGGTCACTTACCAGTACAATACTTTTATAAAATTTCTTTTGGGTCGAAAATCCTCACTTTGCTGCTTTTATGAATTAGATGGAAGATTACTCCGTACATCGTTCATATGCCACCAATTTCTCTCCATTTGCTTTTTGACTCTTAAATTATTTTCATAAGGTACTTCTTTTTTTAAAGCAAGATTTTTTTACAATATATAACTTCAATGGAGTAAAAATAAAAAGAAGTATGAGAACTGAAATGTGGTATACATTCCTAAAGAACAGTAAGAAAGGAGGAAATGAACAAAAATTCTACACAAGAAAATAGTCGTCTAAATAAAGGGGACAAAATTAGGAAAGAAAAGTATGAGAAGCAACCTATTCTCCTTTGTATAATTCAAAAAATAGCTGCCAACATCAAAATGACGTAGTCACCACACTTCTTCCTTTTTTCTTCAGTGTTTGTTGTACGTTTCATGAAAAGTCTTCAATAGGTTGTAATAATGGTGAGGTAAATTTTAGTATACTGTATTTGCTAAGTTTTAGTTGTTTGTACTGTTTTTCTATTATTCTTTTAGTTACTATGGGTTTGTGGCTACAATAAAATTATGTTAATATTGAACTAAACTTATTTCTATGCATCTTATGCCTCCAAATCTAATACTTTTTTGTTTTTGGTTTGGTTATTCATTAGTTTGAAGTAATTTTTTTGTTTTTTTAATAGAGAAACTTTTCGGTGCATTATAGAAAGCAACAAGGAAAATTCGTATATTTGGTTTTTTTATTTGTATATTTTAAAAATACTATATATGAAAGAAAAAGTAAAGGAAATAATTTTATTCAGAAAATTTCCTAATATAATAAGGAAACTAAATGAAAGAATTTTATTAAGAAACTACTCCGTGTAAATTCGTATATGGTAAGAAACAGTAAAGGAAAGAATTTTAGTGAGAAACTACTCCGTACCTCTTATACATCATAGCAAGTTTTTAACTATCATGGCAAAAAAGCTTATACTTCGTGAGAAAAAGCAAAGGAGAACAATCTATTAGGAAGGTACCTCTTATAAAAGATAGCTTAATTAATTGTAAAATAAATCGTGAAGAATGTGAGCAGGATGTGCTATGCAAAAACTAGGGGTGAAAGTTATTTGGACTAAGTCCAAAGTCCGAACCGATCCAAACCAAATTAGCTATTTGGTTTGGACTTTTCACAGTTCGGTTTGGTTTCGAATTCAGAAAACCAAGTCCGAAATATTTCGGTTTGGATTTGGTTTTGAGGGTTTGGACTCCGAAGTCCGAACTACAGTCCGAATTTTATATAAAAAAATTAAATTCTTGTAAAACTTATTTATAAGGTTGGAACATCTTTAAACGTACTAGTACAATAGTACCTAGTACGTATCAGTATTGTAATATAATAGTATAGATGTGCCTTTATCGCATAAGAATTTAATTTATGTGAAATCGCTAATTACATTATTTAAACTTCTTTTGAAGGTGAAAATATTTTATTTACTTGTAATGGTGACTTTGTGAAAAAGGGGTATTGGATTTATGTTTTATACATTTTTTGTATGCTCTTTTAATAAATTGTCTACTTCTACTAATATTTTTTACTCGTGCGATATTTGGCATAATAGGTCAGGACATGTAAATGTCGACTCCGTTAAAAGGGGTCTTTAGCTTTCAATTTAAGTACACAAAAATAGTACCCTCCTTAAGCAAACACCTTGATTTCCAATTACCTTCACAAGCTTGGGGATCATGCATGGTGAAATCACTGGCGGAAGGGGGCACAAACCAGCATTGTCGGGTGCACCATAGCCGAGGGCAAAAAATTGCTTCTAAGACAATAGTTTATTACCACGTCACGGTTTACAAGAAATTTCCAGCCAAATTTGATTATTTTAACTATACAACAACAAATTTTCGACTTACAATAGATCAAAGACAAGTATCATTTAGAAAATATCAAAAATCAATCGCATTTTCATTAAAAAAATGTTACTAGTAGTTTTGTTTCAAACACCACAAATATCTATGCAATCTTATTAAAATATACAGACTTTTTATTCATACATTATTCGACGGGAATTACAATTTTTGGGTGAACTTTCATATCCTTCAGCACAATAAGTGATATTACAGTATCCTTATGTTAAGGCTTGAAGATCGGCATAATATTGTAGACATGGAGGGTCCGACTAGTAGCGATTGGTTGCATTCGCTACTCCAAATTTATATAATTTGGTAAAGAAAGGTCGAAATGGTAGAAAAGATAGAAAATTATAGCAAAGATAATAGAATTTGTATCCCTACTTTTGAATCTTGCTTTCGCCCCTGATGTGACTGATGTTTGCACCAGCCACTCCTTGATTATTGAAGTTTCTTGACGTCGCATATCAACTAGCCATTGTGGATCATTGTTATTAGAATAAAGTAGGTCCAAACAATGAGAACCTGTTATAAAATCGTAAAACATACAAAAAAACACTGTAATCAATAAACTTCATTTACAGTAGGAAATGTGATCAAAAAAATCGTTCAAAATAGTATAGCTTTGTTGATGCTTTATTCGCCTCCAAATCCTTTAAATTGTGCTTTTCTAGGGCTCTTTCTGATGGAAAATAGGATTGTTACAAGTGTACGGAAAAAGGTACACATATGACCAATATCCATAAAACTTACACTTAACATATCCATATGATTATGTGTAGCCAATATCCATATTATTCATAGTGAATATTTGTTACCTTTCCCTTGCGGTTCCTATATACTACCTCTGCCACAGTGAATTTCCCCCATTTGCTTTATCACATATGCCGAGGTGGTATTTTGACAAATAATAACTCAATATATATATTAAAAAAATTATAAGAAATATATCAAGTAAAAGCATTTTTTAAGACAAATATAAATATTAAATTTTTACATTTTCCCAACAATTTTATTTATTGAGTTTTTCATAGTCAAAATGCTATTTAAATAGTGTCAAAAGCAAATGGGGGAAAATGAGTGGGACGGAGGGAGTATTTTCCATCCCCCTTCCCCTCCACTTCTCTCTCATCGTATTATATATGTATAGCTAATATAAACATGGATATTGGATATATATATAATATGGATATTTTGTGCTTCTTCTTCCGTATACATAGATGTACAGTCAGTGCACAGCTTTCTAAAGCAATATACGGAGTACTACGAACACAATATCATTCGTAGGCCACATGAGCAACCCATGAAAAGATGTAACAGAGACATACAAGAATCAAACCCTATGTTGTTATTGGAGGATGGATTAGGAATATTCCTAATCTATCCTCCAATAGTTATATTGATCATAAAGATTGAGGAAAAGGAAACAAGCAAAGAAAAAGATTGTTTAACCATTGTCCAACCTTGAGTGGTAAACACAGCTCTTAGTGTATCCGATAAGTTTTCCAACACCCTACAAAATTGAATGCAAACATTAATCAATTACTATAACAGTTGAAGCAAATTTATATATAATGAATAGCAGTAGGCCAGTAGTACACTCGTACGTATCACATGCACTTCACCGAGGCAAAGAAAATTACCCAGTTCCGCTGAAAGGATCTCGAAGCCCATTCGAAAATATGATGTTGCTACCAAATCTTTTCAAAACCAACGTTATGTCCTGCAATATTTATATATACAAACAATACAAGAAATTAAATAAGCAAGCGGTGATCACTAGTGCAACAAAGTCGATCATAATTACGATTGTGAGAATAAACATGAATTAAGAGTATCAAGGAAATTACTTCGCCACCGTAGTAAGTTTGGATCCAATTAGGACGAGGTTGTACACCATAGAAGGAAGAGCAACCCTCGCTTGTGGCGTTGAGGTCAAAAGGAGGAATCCATGGAAATATAGAGATGGTATCGTTGCTACCAACACTATATCTGAAGTACAACAACTCAGTACAAGTCTGCACAATTAATAGCCACATATGATAGAACTTTTAATTAGCTAGTAAGATTATAATGAATACTTATTCTCTAAAATGTATGCCTGTCTAAATGCGCGCCCTAGTGCAAACTTCGCTTGAAGGATAATTTATAAACAACTAGCACTAAATATATTAATTGATATCAAAGTAAAAAGAGTTAGTTTATACGACAGACGATTTTGGAACAAACGGAATAAGTAATAATGGAGATTCAATAACCTGCCATCCCCAGCCGTGTTGTGTTTCGTTACTAGATACAAGATCCTGGGGCCCTGTAAAGCATGTGTTGTTTGGAAGACGTATTCTCAAGAATGAAGCAACCCCAGCAGATAATTTCTCAAGCACATTTCCTCCTACGGGTGCCCCGTCAATGGCTCTGCAGATCTGACTGACTGGATATAGAGGAGGTGCATCATATTGAGCTGCCACGGCGAGTGTTGTGGTTAAAAACCTCTTGAGACGTAGCAGGGACATGAAAGTTGTGTTACTGTGAAACCCAGTGAGGACCCCAAGTCAAACTCGCAACGTCTGAGCTTTAACCTGTGGAATAATTTCAAAAGTCATTATTGTTTATTAACCTGCAGATATTGAATTGACGCATTAGGGTAGTGAGTCCATCAGCTTGTGATGCCACAGTGTCCATTTCGGCCCATGATTGTTTTATAGTCGCATAACAATTGGGACTGGAATCCTGCAAGATACATCATACGCAGTGCATGAACCAAGTTAAAATTATGATTATGTAATTTTTTGATAATTAATTATGGAATTGTGTAATCCTTGAATCAATTGGTACCACTGATGGAATATACAAAAAAGAATGAAGAATTACTCTATAATCTTTAGTGATCAGTTTGTTGGATTAATGCCTTGAATCG
>CAAKMY010060092.1:0-12646 GCA_901111285.1 Corrigiola litoralis
TGACCACTCGGGCTCAACTTTCGCAGCTTTTGCTTGACAGGCTTCATATATGGACATAATGGGATCTTATGAAAGGTAATCTTCGGATCAATCCCAGGCATATTCTTGTAAGACCATGCGAACACATCTATAAATTCGTTTAACAAGGCTACAAATTGCGTTTATTCTTCAGGTGAGAGTGATTTCCCAATTTTAACCTCTTTAACAGTTTCATCAACAACAATATCAATGGTTTTAGTTTCCTCGACCACAGCGGTCCGATTTCTTGTTCATTAAGCATTTTTAAGAGTTCATTAGACAATTCATCATGACATTTTTGGAGGGGGGGTCATTCTGCGTGACACAAGAGTAAGCAGAATCAGTCATATCATTGATAGAAATTGTGTTGAAGACATCAAGGAATTCGGAATCTAAGACACCAAAAACAAGCTCTACATTATCCCCGAGCTTGACTTTCCCCTTATCTAACAGCGAGACCCTAGTGGGACCCAAACCAACGGAACCTATGCTATCCTTGACACTAGACTTACCCTGGGACATACCCCCTGGAGATGAGATGACACCAAAAACTTCCTTAGACTCGGTAGGACTGACGGGTTTAACTCTCGATCCACGACCAACGGCGATGTTCACCACGCTCCCCGCTGCAGTCGTCCAGCTATGCTCCTTCTTCAGTTCTTCAGCAGTGGACACAATCAAGGCAGAAGGATCAAACCCACAACTTTTCAACGCAGCTATAGCATGCTCAATTTAAAGACTTGGGCGAGCTTCCTCCCCAAAGAATAAACCGAACACATTGCTCTCGACCCCTATGACCCAATCTGTTGTGTATTGATTGGCCATTTCGAGTGCATCCCCTTCAGCTTCTAGGAGATAACAGTCCCTGAATATCTCAAAACCAGGAATCAAATTTCTTGTCTTCTTAATAAAATAGGGTTCATGGAACCCGTTATAGTGGACATGATCTCCCTCTTGAACAAATTGGTGATTAAGGGTAGGTAAAACCGGTGTGGGCTTCCCAATCTTTTTAGCCTGCTTGAGCTCCCATTTCCTTTGATTGAGCTCGAATTGTGTGGGCTTGAAACCCACCCCAAAGGTGTGATGCTCCTCCTCATCCCAAAGATCTTCGACCATCAAATCTCCACGCTTGCGGGTATAGTATCCCCACTTCTTCAGCAACTCAATAACTTACTTGTCTGGATTAAGCACAAAAGTGAATTGTGCTTGGTCTGTCTGGATCATCGCAGTTCCATCCAAGAAGAAGCCATAAAACTCTTAATCTCCCATTGCCTCTTGTAACCCCAGGATAGAGGCTCCTCTTGAGACCTTCACCTCCAACGGATCACCATTGATAGACAACACATCATCTCCTAGTACAAACTTGATCTTTTGGTGGAGAGTGGAGGAAACTGCATGAAGTGGGTGGATCCATGGTCGTCCCAACAGCCTGTTGAATGACGCCGAAATATCTAGAATCTGGAACTCAACCCTTCTTTCTACGACCCCAGTAATGACCTGTAGCTTCACATAGCCTAGAACAGGCCTTCTTATGTTGTCATACCCTCGAAGACCCAAGGTGGTAGAGATGAAATCATTTTCCCTCAACCCTATCTTGTACGCGGTTCGTAAAGGACAAATGTTCACCGCAAACCCATCATCAACTAAAGTCATAGGGAGATGATGCCCCATAGCTTCAGCAGTTATGTACAGGGCATTGTGATGGTCAGTTCCTTCAGTTGGAAGGTCATCATCAGAAAAGGTAATTAGAGGCTCTTCTTCTCAACATGTAACAGGGCCACCATTTCCTTGGGTGAACAATATGGGCTTACTTCCAAAATGACCATCCTTGCCAAGAAAGCCTTATGGTGCTTTACAGAAGTTGACAGGAAATGCCATATTGAAACGTCAGCCTTAACCTTCTTGAGTTGCTTGATCACCAAGTCTTCTTCATCACCACCCAATGATTGGGTCTGGGGTGGACCCGTTTGCGTGGCCAATGGTGCTTGATAGGCCCTTCCAGAACTTGTTAGATGAGCTACCTCATACTTATACCAAGCGCTATCTGGAGCTACTGGAGTGGTAGCACTAGCCTTCCTTGGCACTGGAGTTATTGGTGGTGGCACCAACGATTGAACTTTTGGGGTAATCACTTCCCCCTTGTACCAACTTTTATCTGGAGCTCTACTGGAAAAATCTCCCCTTGCTTTTTATTTCTTTGCCTCGAGATACCTTACCTCTTCATCGGCATCAACCCACGCATGTTATTCATATTCCTCAACTTAAACAAAAACCTCTACAGCACTTGAAGCATAAACAATACGCTTCACAACTTCTCCTACCTCGACCACAAGATCGAGTGGATCTTTATCACGGCATTCGAAGTCAACCAAGTTCAAGGCATGATTCTTCAATGGGTTCGTGTCATTACTTGGATGTGCTCTCGGAGCCTGGATCGTTCCCTCATCTATGAGATCTTGAATCTCATTTCTTAACCTCGAACAAGCATCAATAACGTGTCCCCTATCTTTGTGAAAGTCACACCATTCATTGGGATTCCAGGTAGGGTATTTTCTTTGAGGGTCCAGAGTGGGCCTAATCTCCTTCAAGTAGCCAGCAGCCTTTAATTTCAAGAAAGCTTCCCCCAATCTCATCCCCAAGTTCGATTACTTCCTCTTTGGCTTCTTTTCATACGGAGGGACCGCGTGGTAGGACTCTTTTTGTAATCCATTGACATATGTAGCTTTAGCCTTAGCAGTCGTAGTCTTAGCCTTGTTGTTCTAGCTAGGTCTCTCTTGACTTTGAATGGAGTCGATAAGACCTTTTCCTCAACCACGATTCCCAGCTCTTCCAATTTCGAGAAATCTCGAAACACCTTCAACTCCATGTGAGTCTTGTAAGACGACTGCATATTGTGGATAACCGTCCTACATTGATCCTTTTAGAAGGCCTATTGATCATATGAATTGCAATGGCTCTCCATCTCTTGAGGAAAACGGTAAACCGTTCATCCTTCTCTTGTTTGCACAGTTCCAGATGACGAAGAGTAAAGGGATTCTCCCTTGTCCCATAGCCATATTGATCCATAAATTATCTTTTCACCTTCTCGCAAGTATCGATCTTTTGTGGATCGAGTTGGAAGAACCACTCGCTCACTTGATCCCCTAAAGTATGAGGGGAAAAAGAAGGCCACAGACCCCTCTCAACCTCCTTGAGTTGCATAGCATTGACAAAATTCCTCACATGAGTCTTAGCGAGGGTTTCTCCGGTGTACTCGGGAATCTTGGGCATTTCAAATTTCTTGGGAAGCTTTCCCTTGATTATCGGCTCAAATAAATCATTGTCCAGAAATTGGTCCGTAAAAAGGTGACTCTTACAGAGTATGTCTTCTAAAGCAGGATACTTGGCATCTTCAAGCGAGGCCACTTTGGCAACCTTGGCTTCAAAAACGGTCGAATTCCCATCATCGCTTTCATCCCCATGAACAAATTCTTCTTTTTCGAACTCCTCAACCTTTTTCTTGAGTTCCCCATTTTGAGCCTTCACTTCAGTCAGCGTGGCTTTCATTTCAGCAAAATCAGCCATCATCTCCTCATCTCTTCCTCATACATAGGCATGTTGGCTTTTTTGCGATACGGTCTCTTTTGAACTGGTGGGGGAGGTCCTTCTCGTTTTTCCCTTACCAATCTGTCACCTTGGCGAACCCTAACAATATGAGTTTGCACAGATCTAAATTCAGAAAAACATATCCCGAATTCAAAACTTGATCCAAGACCGAACGACTCGACAATAGGTGGCATTTTGACTAACACAAGAGATGTCTCTATTTCACATAGCACATCGGTATTAATACGTCTACACATGATACAACCTAGTTATATATCAGCTTTACTTGTGCAATTGCGCACTAATCAAGACCTCGATCAAATAAATCCATGCATACATCTCGTTGTAACTCTCTATACCGATTTCCAAGGCATAGTCAGCGAATTATGCTCGCACGAACTCTAATAAGAGTAAGTGGTCATCACTCATTCGAATGTTTATACCTTGTGTTTAAGGAGAGGTACAAAAAGGATATACATTTCATGTCGAGCATAAGGGCTATCATGATATTACAACACACAAGCAATGCACAATGGGGTTTTGAGCTTGAATGGCTAAATAGGCTCTTGTGACAAAGGTGCATGTTTTCCTTCATATGGAAGTAGACATGTCCTTAGTTAACCCCTCATATCGAATGGATCAAGATATAGGCATCACAAGTTGGAAGTCATGACCCCAACATCCCAATCGGATACTTGTACCAAAACATGGAAGTTGCCACTTAATTTTTTAGGGAATTAGGAAACCCAT
The DNA here is from genome assembly GCA_901111285.1 of Corrigiola litoralis. Classification (NCBI taxonomy): domain Eukaryota; kingdom Viridiplantae; phylum Streptophyta; class Magnoliopsida; order Caryophyllales; family Caryophyllaceae; genus Corrigiola; species Corrigiola litoralis. The sequence goes on from CAAKMY010060092.1 coordinate 4,354, forward strand.
TGCTCAACATGTCTCCAATGACCTAAGACATTTAGAGAAGCCACATGGCCCATACACGTATTACCACAAAAGTTTGCTCGATGTTCAGGAGGTGGATTTAGATCGAATGGATCGTCAATCTACCCTACTAATCGATTGGTTCCTTTAAACCCTTGGCAGATCTAAACCGCATACCAAGAAAGGTGATACAACTTTAGATGACTTCAACTCTTGACCCGTAGGCTAGATTCATGGTTTTGGATTGCGAAGTTACAACTAGGGAAGCCATAAGACACCCTCGTTGCCCTTTCGGTCTTTACTAAGCACAAGTGTTAATTTAGGCCTTCGTTGTGTGCTTCATTTAACAAGATTTATGCAAGTGTTGTATTTAGCATTCACTTAACGAGCATATTAAACTTAAGCCAAATTGTCTTAAGAATCATACGTAAACACACTAACATGCATCCTAACAAAACCCTAAACATTCATCTAAACAAATATGTACAAGGGAACCTAACATGGCTTTAATCCAAAATCATCCTAAACATGATATCTACACACATCCAAATCCACAAACCTAGACATGATTTCTAGGGGTTTGCGAAATATAAAAGTTCTCCTAACCAAATGACACTAACCATTATCAAGTACAAATCCTAACATGCTTTCTATGTTCTGTACAAAATGCTAACAAAGCTAAAATATAATAAAAACAATACAAGACCAAAGGGGACAAGCTAAGCTTTTGATTTTAACCCTCAAGTCATACCGCGTGGTAACAGGAGGATCAATGGTGGACTAAGTGTGTTTTATAAATGAACTATTCTCTCTTAAAATGTCTCTCTTGAGTAAACCCTAGCCTTTTTGGAGGCCCCAAAAACAAACCCTTGCCCTTGAAATCTGATTTCTCTAGTGAACTCTTGTGAAATTAGGTCAAAAATGTATTGGAAAAGTCCTCTCCCTTGTATAGGGGAGTGGAAATACCAAAACCTAGCCTAGGTCGGATTCAAGAGAAAAGGAAAGAAAAGAACAAAACAAACCTCTCTGTCCTCAAAACCAGGCACGCTGGGTGTCTGGTCGGACACCCCTGAGGGGTCCGGTCGGACACATGCCATGTCCGACCGGACCATTTGCACTTCATATTGTTTTGCCGTCGGACAAATCAAAGGTCTGACCGGACATAAGTCATGTTCGGCTGGACAGCAACAGGGTCCAGTCGGACCCTTTTTCATTTGCCGCCAACTATTTTATCTTTTCTTTTACTTCTGATCCGTCCTAGTCCATGTAAGGACCTAGGGAAGCGGGCCTAAGCCTCATTAACCACCTAACAAGACTTAATTACTCATTTAATAGTTTAGGATCGACTCGAAACATCGAGTCTAATTAAATCGGCCCGTGCTAACGCACCTTAAACACAACTATTAACCTTTTCCCGTCAATTGAGACATGTCTCGAGTTTCGAGCTCACTCCTTACTAACATTTCATCTACCTATGATCCAGACTACGCGAGTACGAAAAACTTTCATCATCGGGCGTTGACACAGACGAATTACGGTGTCTACAGTAGGTATCTTCGGGTTCTTCTGAAGTTGGAGTGTCCTCTGTCATGGTGTTGCAGTATGCGGGCTCACTACTAGTCCTTACAGTGATCTCAAAAGATGTGTCTGGTATGTTGAGCATAGAGGCCAATTTAGCTAAAGCATCTACGAATTGGTTTTCCTCCCTACACAAGTAAATATACTTGACATGTTCCAAAGTAGAGGCTAAGTTTTCCAGATGTGCTTGATATTGTTTTTGCACTTCGTGTCGCACATTCTAAATATGCATCATTTGGTTTATGACTAAGGCCGAATCTCCATATACGACCAAGTGCTTAACTCCTAAACAAACTGAAACTTCTAGACCAACTATGCAAGTGTCGTATTTTGCAGCGTTATTAGTTGCATCGAAACAGAGCTTAATCGATATGGGGTAATGATCCCCATCTGGAGATATTAGAAGGGATCCAACACCACATCCTTTTTGATTGGACGCGCCGTCAAAGTATAGTTCTCATTGTCCCAAGTGGGTGATCATGATCTTCTCATCGGAAAATTCATATGTTTCCGGACATTTCTCTCTAACAGGATGATCAGCGAGAAAATATGAAATGGCACGACCTTTGTTGGTCTTTATCGATTGGAATTTGAGATCGAACTCCGCGAGCATCATGGTCCATCTCGATATTCTTCCATTTAGAATCGGTTTCTCAAATAAGAACTTGAGTGGATTTATTTCAGATAGTGTTCCTGGTCTAAAGTGGCCCGCAGTCCAGGCCAGGCTTTGGGCCGCGCACAAGCCCAGTTGCATAAGAAGCAGCCAGGTCCAGTCCGCAATCCAGGTTAGCCGACCACCAGCCCTCAAGGGGGCAGGCATGTTTGACCTAGGGAGACAGCATTGATGACGTAGGCAGGCAGATATGAGGAATCATATCCTCTCACAGCTGCCGGCCCTGTTCTATATATAGTCCTGACCTAATTAGGTCAAAGGTATGCACTCTCTCACTCCGACAACTTTACTACTCGCCTATCTCTCACGTGAACCTTTATCCTCTTAGGAGGCCCCACGTGTTCATTAGCTGACTTAGGCATCGGAGGGTTTCTCGGACCACCCCCCCGAGGTAGGTTTGCTTATCTTGCAGGTCACCGGAGGTAGCTCAGTCAAGGGTCAAGATACTGGTCCCATCCAGGTGGAACAATTTGGCGCCGTCTGTGGGGAAGATACATTGTCTTCAACACATACAAAAGTCTTGATATCTTGACCTAGCTCCGGTGAGGATGACGTACAGAGAGACCGCGGTCCCGCCTGGTTTTGCACCCAAGGACAACCCACCCATCTTGGAGCATGACGGCTATGAGGTGGAAGATGTCACCACTCCTCCCAGGGACAAAGGGAAGGGAGTTGCGTTCCAAGAGCCCAGGTCACAGGTTGTTGGAGGGGCCACGGCGACCGCCTCCACTCAACAAGTGGGAGGGGTTTACTTTACCCCTACTCATGTGGTAAGCCTCGCTGACTTACTCAGTACCGTCAACGGGAGTATGCCCGACCTGTTCAACACCATTCAGGGGAGGAGCCTACAGATGCCAAGGGTGGTGGAGAATGTTTCTACTGCGGAGGGTCATGACAGCCTGCAACCGTAGAAGTTGACGTTCCTCAGCCCTGTTCAACCGTTAGACCCGTCGGCCCTTGTTGCGGACTCCCCCAAGCCAGCAGCCCAGCGGTTGAAGTCGGCGGTAACCCGAGTACAGAGCCACGCACAATCCAGCAAGATCCGAACTCCCACCAGGCGCAGGGACACTGCTAGGCGCAGTCCCAGCCCTAGGAGAGGCACATCCAGGAGGAGGACGCGCAACAGTCCAGAGCCCACGGCTGCCAGCCTATCCACGGGGCAGCAGTAGTGAGGCAAGGACAAGGGACAACTCTGATCACAGAAGGAGCAAGAAGAGAGGTGGGGAGCACAGTTCCAAGTCAGCGGCGAAGAGGCACCACAGAAAGGCTGGCCATGAGGAGTCAGCCCTGACCGAGGTAATGATGCCTAGAGAGTCTCCGCTGACCAGAGAGATCTTGGAGGCTGCGGTGCCAAGGATGAAGCTGCCCCAGTGTAGGTTCGACGGGACTTCAGACCCAGACGAGCATATCCAGGCATATGAGGGGCACATGTACATTTATGAGCTCACCTCTAAGGTCTTGTGCAAGTGCTTTCCAGCAACCCTGACTGGGCTGGCTGCTATCTGGTTCAAAGGTCTGAGGCACAATTCGATATTTAGGTGGAGCACGTTGTCCAGGAAGTTCTGTGAGCAGTACTCAGGAAACAGGAGGAGGCACAAGACCACCAACGAGCTGCTGACCATCAGGCAAGGAACCAGTGAAGCGTTGGAAGGCTACATCCGACGTTTTCAGGAGACCTTTAATGGTATCCCCAGCCTGAAACAAGATGTGGCCATCCTGGCGCTGACCACTGGATTGCGGATGGGAGAGTACAGGGACAAGGTGATTAAGGACAACCCCAAGACGGTCTACCATGCTATCTCTTGGTTAGACGATTACATCAGAACGGAGAAATACAACACTTTTTCAGACTTCAAAGGGAGGAGTGAACCACCAGTGAAGGGATACTCGCCACGGCCAGCCAGGGAATATTCACCAAGGCCGAGGAGGGAGCACTCCCCTAGAAGGGAGAGAAAACAGGACAAGTACGTGCCTAAACATAAGCTCAGTGTCAGGGACCAGCGCATCAGGGCAGAGCAGGGGGAGAATTGGACTCCAGCGGAGAAAGCTGTACTACATGACCTGACTCCCTTGATCAAGACCCGGGCTGAGATCTTTGTTGCTCACAAGCATGAACTTGGCAAGTGGGGCAACCCTTGTCCACTCAGGGAGCCCGGAAACCCCAACAGCTGGTGTGAGTATCATAAGAGCTATGGGCATTTAACCAACGACTGCAAGAGGCTGAAGTTGAGGCTGGAGGAGTTAATACGGGATGGTCACTTCCTGCAATACCTGAAGAGAGGTCGGTTGGATAAGGAACAGGGTAACAGGGCACGAGACCACCAGCGAGACTCGCCAGCCTACCAGCACCAGCCTAGATATCCCCCTAGGCAGGAGCAGCAGCCTGCGTTACCTCAGCCCCCTCGAGAATACCAGCCATGCAGAGGCTGGGGGAAATTGGTGTGATTGTAGGAGGGGCAGCGGTCAGGAAAAACAAAGCAGACCTTAGGCAGTTGAAGAATGATGCGATCTTTAGTCTAGAAGCTGGGCCAAGGAGTGCTCCCAGGAAAATACCAGACATGGTTTTCACTAGTGAAGATGGGTCAGAGGTAGCCCACCCCCACAATGACGCTCTCTTAGTGTCAGTGGATATTGCTACCCACCTGACCAGAAGGTGCCTGGTAGATACAGGGAGCTTTACCAATGTGCTGTTTAAAGATGCGTTCCGACAGCTGGGCCTTAAGGAGGAAGACCTTGATAGATATGACTCCCCCGTTTACGGGTTCAATGGGGAAGGATTCTTGCCCAAGGGCAGCATCAAATTACCTATGCGCTTGGGGGAAGGCCGCACCTCCAAGCACATGATGCAGACATTTGTGGTGGTGGACGTTCCCACAGCCTACAACGCCATTCTGGGCAGGCCCATGCTGGAAGCTGTAGTGGGAATTGTTTCCATCTACCATCTGATGTTGATATATCTTTTTGATTACGATAAACCAGAGAAGTTGAATGGCAGCCAGGGAGCTTCCAGGTCTTGCTTCTTGACTGCACATAAGCAGGGCAAGAGGAGCTTTTGTGCTCCTGGGCCAGTAGGACCTGCTGCCAACTGGGGGCCGGATGATATGGTGGTGGAACTGGACCAGCCTGATAGTCCCAGAGGCAAGAAGGGAAAGGGACCGGCATTGGACACAGTGGAGGTCCGACCATGCAAGCATCCACACCCCTTGCCAGGCAGTGAGGTGCAGGAGGTACCCCTTGAGGAGGACTGGAGTAGGACTGTGAAGATTGGCAGGGACATAGATCCCAACCTCAAAATTCATCTGATAGGGCTGTTGAGGGACCACAAAGACGTCTTTGCCTACAACGCATCAGAGATGCCTAGGGTGGATACAGAGGTGGCCTGCCATAAGCTCAATGTAGATCCAAGCTTCAGGCCTCTCAAGCAGAAGTTGAGGACGTTCAGCCAGGAGAAGCTAGACGCCATGAAGGCGGAGATTGACAAACTGTTGGAGGCTGGGTTCATCACTCCATGTGACTATCCAGAATGGCTGGCTAACGTGGTGATGGTGCCCAAGGCCACCAAGGGTGCGTGGCGTATGTGCGTGGATTTCTCTAACATCAACAAAGCTACCCCTAAGAACTTCTACCCCCTGCCCAGGATAGACCAGCTGGTGGATGCCACATCAGGGCTTTCCTTGCTGAGTTTCCTCGATGCCTTCTCAGGCTACCATCAGATCTTCCTCTGGGGGCCGGATAGGGTCAAGTGCGCATTCATCACATGTTATGGAGTGTATTGCTACACGATGATGCCATTTGGCCTCAAGAACGCTGGTGCTACATACCAGAAGATGGTAGACAAAGTGTTCGAGGGGCAGAAGGGAAGAAAAATAGAGGTTTATGTGGATGATGCTATTGTGAAGAGCAAGACTGATGATGAGCACTTAGAAGACCTCAAGGAAAAGTTTACTCAACTAAGGAAATACAAGATGAAACTGAACCCCAAGAAGTGCACCTTTGGGGTCAGGTCAGGCAAATTCCTAGGCTTCCTAGTGAGTGAAAGAGGTATTGATGCAAACCCAGATAAGGTTAAGGTCATCATTGACATGCAAGAACCAAAGGATGTGAAGGAGGTACAGACCCTCATAGGCTGCACGGCAGCTCTGTCTAGGTTCATCTCCAAGACTGCAGACAAATCGATGCCATTCTTCAAAGCTCTCAAAGGCAAGACGTTGAGAGGGAACAGGGAGTTCCAATGGGGAGAAGAGCAAAAGGCAGCCTTTGCAGCACTTAAGGAGCACTTGCAGCAGCTCCCTACCTTAGCCAGGCCTGTGCTAGGAGAAAGCTTGTACCTGTACATTGCAGTCGGCTGGATCTGTGGCAGCTGTGCTGTTAAGGGAAGAGGAGAAGGTCCAGAAGCCAGTGTATTTCATAGCTCATACGCTGGTGGCACCAGAGAAAAACTACCCTATGATTGAAAAGGCAAATTTCGCTATCGTTATAGCATCAAGAAACTCAGGCCCTATTTCGATGCACATCAAGTGGTAGTTTTAATAGATTTGCCGCTAGAGAAGATGCTTGAAAAGTTTGAGAGGTCTGGGAGGCTTATCAAGTGGGCAGCGGAACTGTCAGGCTTTGGAATTGAGTACAGGCCACGAACTGCTATCAAGGCTCAGGCGCTGGCAGACTTCTTAGCTGAAGTGTCTCAGCCAGAAGGAGAGCCAAGCGAGGAGGTGAAGCAAGTCTGGCAGGGCTGGTAGTGATCTCTCCTGAGGGGCACCGGTTTGAGTACGCCCTAAGGTTCCTGTTCCCAGCTTCCAACAATGAGGTAGAGTACGAAGCATCAATAGCAGGGCTGGAATACTGCTTGGCAGCGGAGGCCAAACATGTAATTCTCAAGACTGACTCCCAACTGGTGACGAATCAAGTCAAGGGAGAGTATGAGGCGAGGATGCTCAGGTATCTCACTAAGATCAAAGGTCTCATATCCCAGCTGAATTCCTTTGAAATCCATGCAATCCCCAGGTCACAAAATAATCAGGCAGATGCGCTGGCCAAGTTGGCAAGCTCCAGCGAGCCTGAAGCAAAACGAACCGTGATGGTGGATGTCAGGAATGTGAGGAGTGTAGGGGCAGAGACAGACCATGCGCTGGAAGAGGTGCCAATAGTTGAGGATTGGAGGACTCCGGTGATTAAGTACAAGCAAACCAAGGAAATGCCAGAGGACAGAAATGCTGCCCGCAAGCTACAAAGGAAGGCTGCGCACTTCTGCCTATACCAGGGGGAGCTGTACATAAAATCATTCTCATTGCCCTTGCTGAAGTGCATAGAGCCAAACCAGGCAACCTACATCCTCGATGACATTCACTCTGGTGACTGTGGCCAGCATCTAGGATCACGTAGCCTGGCCCACAAAGCGTTGAGAGCTGGTTTCTTGTGGCCTACGATGGTAGCAAACGCGCAGGAGCTGGCCAGGAAGTGCAAGAAGTGCCAAATGCATGGTGATTTGATACATCGGCCTAGTAATGATCTGATGCCAGCGCTTAGTCCGCTGCCATTTGCCTAGTTGGGCATGGATATACTTGGGCCCTTCGAGAAAGCAGCTTGCCAGAAGAAGTATTTGGTTGTCGCAGTGGACTACTTCACCAAGTGGTGGAAGCAGAGCCTGTGTCGGCCATTACCGAGAATGAAGTAAGGAAAGTCATCTGGCAGAACATAATTACAAGGTTCGGATTGCCTAGGGTCATGGTGTTCGACCATGGGAAGCAACTGTTGGAGTAAGTGTCCTCCACAATAGTGATTAAATAATAAATCTCAATTNNAATCTCAATTAGAATAGACTCGGGTTTGATTATTTCATTAAATCAGTTGATTATCGTAAATCAATAACGATTGGCCTGCTAGGGTTTGACGTTATTGTCGTAAGACGGCGGTAATCGACTGGTCCCTCTAGGTCACACCTAAAAGGTGATCCGACTCCGTATTTATGTGACACGTATATGGATACGTGTTAATACCTGATTAGGAGAGCTGATGAGTCAGCATGTTAGATGTGGTGGGTCGAGTTAG
>CAAKMY010060093.1:0-27256 GCA_901111285.1 Corrigiola litoralis
CACCAAAAAGGTAATACAAAAATGTGATGACACCAATTGTGAATTACGCCTAACCTCGGGGCACCATTTATAAAATTTTCCTATATTTTATTACTGTTAAGTAAGATTGTTTTGCAAAAGGTGTTTCATTTGATTAGTCTTGATAGAACTTTAGTTTCATATAGTTTAGATAATAACTTCTTTAGCCATGGCACTTTTCTACGGGAAGTGTGTCTAGTGATACCTTCATGTTTTCTTGTTTTCTTCTTTATCATCCATCGAAAAAGTATTTGGAAAAGAAAGGAAATCTTGGGTAATATTGTCAACATGTCGACCTTAATAGCCAGCTTCTTAGTATACTATCCATTCGAATATTTAATATCCAAAATCTTTGGTGCAATTGTTATGGGAAGTGTGAAAAAAATAACAAGAAGATTAATTACATAAGAATTTAATGAGGTTCACTATTGAAGTCATATCTACATTCAGAAGGCTTTGGAATCAATCTTCACTATGTGTCAGAATAACAATTAGAAAGATGAAATGAGGATTTCTAGATCTGCCTCGCTAGAAAATTTTCTCAATATTGATTACTAATATCCTCCCATGGCATTCTCTCCTTAATGGAAGCTAGGTTATTTGGTGGTTATATATATATATTAAATTCACATATAACAAACGGCTAAGAACCCTGCGTGAAAATTACAATGTGACGATGGTCATGAGTCTTCGAAAAAACCCATGTTGTGGCTCCTACTCCACGAGTCATGGGATATTTGCACGAGTTGTGTATCCTGTGCACTCCAACAGCCAATGCCATTGTCTTAGTCGTGAGTCTTGGAAATAGTTTTAGGAGGACAATGATACATCTAACCCCAGTGTACATGAAATCTTCACTGGGGTTGCGACACGTGGCAAAACAAATAAGATTCATTTGCGCCAACTTCTTCGTTTGGGCGGGATTGTTGGAGGGAAACTGTTGACTTTTGGCGGGAAATTTTCACAAAAAGGGAAATTCTTACGTGGGGCCCTGTTCGAGTTTTACTGTTCATCGGTTGACCTCGGAGTGAACGTATTATATGGTGGTCGCCGGTTTAGCTAAACCGTCGACTAAGGTGTTGATGTTGCCGGCGTGGTGTTTACGATGGCCGTCGGTTTTGAAGTTGTGGGTTTTGGCGTTGTCGTTGCAGTGGTGTTTCATTGTCGGTGGTTGTCGTCGTATAATCACATGATTGGTGGTTATCGTCATGGAAGAACCTAGCATACATTATTCTCCCAGTACAAAATGAAACTCGTGAAACGTGATCTCATCGGCCTCGAACCCGGGATGCTTTGATTCCCGTAGATCAAGTGAACCATCTCTCCAGCTTTATATTTTGGTTCATTAAGAACAAATATATTATATAGACATTCTTACATGTAAGTTATTTGGATACTATATAAGTATCTAAACAAAAGGCTATTAGATACTATAATAATAGTACAATAATGATTTGAACATCAGAAATAGATAAAGATAAATGTAAGCAAAGATTATAGCTATTTTAATACTCCAGTAATTAGGAACTATAGCCATTTAGGGTAGCAAAAAAGAAAACAATTGAGTAAAGTTCTTTAGCCGTTGCGCAGTTATGTTTATCTATTACTGACATTTTTGGCAGATGGAAAGTTGAGAAAAAGTTCACCAACTCCAATTGGACAAACATCATGTAAGTTTACTTCAGTATTTCTTGTGTTCATATTTTCCCATTCCAAATACATTATCAAATTCACTTATGTTCATACATAAAATGTATGAAATGCTTTTTTTTTTAACATAGTAAGTTCATATAAAATTCACTTGTCTTGGAAGCGGACACTCACCTATAAATTAGATTATTCATTATTATTAATTTGAATTTCGAAACCTTAAACTGGGAAGAACATGTTTAAGGTGGAGGTGGAAGTGGAATTGAAAGATGAAGATAGACAAATATGCGTGCGACATACTGATTTAATATTAATAGCATCCAAAAATTAAAGCAGAGGAGAACTAGATCAATAAAATAGGATCCCTTATTAATAGTATCCAAAAGTATAAAAGTAGATGTTTACGTAATATTTAGATGTTCCGTTATTAATAGTATCAAAAGTTATGAAAGTAGACGTTTACTTAATATTTAGATTTTTTTATTAGCATCATTTATTTAGAAACTTATGGTTATTTATTTAATTTACTTGGTAGAGTTCTGTGTTGCATGTGTTAACTCATTTCAGAAGCCTTGAAAAGAACATGAATTGGGGCACGGAGCGGTAAACTCCTCTGATGAATGGATTGACTGGTTCGCTTCGCTTTTCAAGCCCCGTCCCCTTTTGATAGGGATGGTTCACTCAAAGAAGTCCCCACCCCATTCAAAAGAGTCGTGAATTGTATAAGTTGTACATTGCATATGGTAAATAAAGGTGTGAATTGCGTGAAATAAGATCACTGCCTGCATTGTATCAGGGTTATATTTGACGTGGACCTGAATGAAGAGGTATTAGACTGTGAAAACTTAGATGATATTGGCCTAGACTTGAATAATGAGATTGTGGAAGAGGTGCATACAAAAGAAACACAACAAGTACCACGAATAATTGAGGAACCTGGGGGTGAAGAAAAATCTCAAGGAAAAACTGTTGACGAAGAGGAAACACTAGCGGGACCTGTTCCTCCAGAAGTAGGAATGTCGTTTGATAGTGGGAAGGAGTTTGCAGAGTTTTGCCACTGGTATGGTTATTGGTCTGGCTTCGAGTGGTACAGACGAACTGCTGAACTAATGGAAGAGTATAAAGAGTTAGGATACAAGAGAGATGCAACTTATGAATTGGACCCAGATAATAGAATGATGTATAGATAAGATTAGTGTGCACTAGGGGTGCTAAGAGGAGGACCCTTGGTTGTACGGGTATTGGTTGTCCCGCTTATGTGGATGGTCGAATGAGAGATGGGTTTTTTGTGATCAGCGTGTGCAATCTACAACACAATCATGAATGTCTCCCAAGGGATATAAGATTCATGAAAAACTACAAATATATTCCGGAGTTTATGAAGAAAGAGATCCTAATTAATGATAGAGCTGGAATTTCCATTACAAAGAGCTACCACTTAGTTGTTTTGAAGTATGGTGGGTATGAGAATATTCCTTTCTCCTAACGGGACATGCGCAACTTGGTAAATTTACAGCGGCGCATGAGTCGATTTGGTGGTGATGCCGTTGCACTTGAAGAGTATTTTGCAAAGATGAAAGGTGACAATCCTGAGTTTTTCAGTGTCATAGAGAAGGAGGATGAAGATAATCGTCTTATGAACGTGTTTTGGGCAGATGGAAGATCCAGGGCAGCATACAAAGACTTTGGTGACGTGATTACATTTGACACTACGTTCCTTTGCAACAGGTAGACATAATGTGTTTAAATATAGTATCCAGTTTAAATTAAAATCATTATTTAGCTAGACATTATGTGTTTAAATATAGTATCTAATTTATATTAAAATCATTTATTTTGCTTGACAATATGTGTTTCAATATAGTATCCAATTTAAATTAAAATCATTTATTTAGCGGATTGCATGAAAAATCTATTTTACGTAATCCACGCTATTTGGTTGCTAATGCTGGTAACCTGATGACACTGCCATACACTTAAACGTAATTAGTTACAATGTGTTCTTCTTAAATAACGTTTTAGGTACCGGATGCCATTTGCCCCCTTTGTTGGTGTTAATCACCATGGATCATCAATATTATTCGGTGCAGGGTTAGTTTCCCATGAAGATAGTGACACTTTTATTTGGCTATTTGAGCAATGGTTGAAGTGCATGGATGGTAAAAAACCAAAGGGTATACTAACCGACTAGTGTGGTGCCATTGGGAAAGCAGTGGACATAGTCTTTGGGAGAGAAACCAAGCACCAATATGCTTATGGCATATTATGCGGAACGACTAAAGGAATCTAGGCAGACACAAGAATTGGAGTGCAATACATGATGCACTAAAAGTTTCAGTTCATGACTCATTGACTGTTGACGAGTTTGAGGAAAGTTGGAAATATATGGTGGAGAAATTTCGTATTGGGAGAAATAATTGGGTTAAGGACCTTCATATTAAGCGTGAGAAGTGGGTCCCTGCGTATTGTAGGGGATCATTTTGGGCTGGAATGTCGTCGACACAACAGAGTGAGGGGCTAAACTTCTACTTTAAGGGTATGTGAGTATTGAAACTGGTTTGAGGAAATTTATTGAGCAGTATGAAATGGCTTTGAGTGGAAAAGCCGAGAAGGAGAAGTTGCTCAATTATGTTTCTAAGTGTAAGGTACCATTACCAAACTCGAACATACTGGTGGATGTTGTATTCCAATCTGCTTACACAAAAAAAAAAGTACGAGGATGTTAAAGAAGAGATTGGCGGTCTTATGCACACTAATGTGGTGAGAATGGACAATGTTGGGTCATACACGACATATGGAGCTGATGAAAAAATAGTGAAACCTGTTTGGAGGTCTAGGCGGCGAAAATACTTGGTAACATTGGGCAAGGGTTCCATGGAAATTGTATGCAATTGCCAGCTATTTGAGTTTAGAGGAATCTTATGTAAGCACATAATAAAGGTTATAGAATTGGAGGGGGTGGAAGCCATTCCCGAGAAGTATATTTTGAGGCGGTGGAGGAAAGATATAGTAAGGGATTACGAGAATGTAAGGATATGCTACTATGATCCAGATAGCTCAGACCGTGTAAAGAGGATGTTATAGATTGAGGGAAGAAATGATTACCTTAGTACTTTAGCGATGCACAACGATGAGACGTACAATATTTATCATGAGGGTTCTGATAAATTATTTAAGGCGATTTAGGATGCTGCTGGAATTGTTGACGGAATTGGAGCTGGTGATGCAGTGAAGAAAAAATGCATGGGACAACGGAGTTTGCAGCCAAAGGAGAAAAACCAGAGGGCTTTGTTGAGGAAGTTGACCAATTTAGAAGGCACTGATGTTATAAAAGACCCCATTGATAAAAGGGGAACATGTAACGGTCCAAGAAAGGCAAAACAACCTCCAAAGATTAGGAAGCGGAACAAGCGTGGCGAGGATGAAGGCTATGATGATAATGACAATAATGAGCAGGTTCGTTGTGTTATTGTTTATAAGTTCCATTGTATGCCAAAGAGTATGTTTATGGTTTTGACACTTGATGTTAGAGTTAAAATTTCAATCTCTGCAGTTTCATGTTGTTTTATTTAGCATCTACTTTAAATATAATTATGTGGACACCCGTACAATTACATATATTTAATTATTTAGCATCTACTCTAAATATAGTTCTGACAAGTATGTATAGGTGGATTTAACACTATTTTAGAATCTTGTTGTAGTTTTATTACCGTAATATGTTTAGGGTATTGACACTTGACAATACACTACAGTATGATATTGTTTTATTAGCATCCTTTTTTCAACAAAGTTATGTCAAAAATATGTTAAGGGTTTTGACAGTGAGACGGCGATATTGTTAAATTTATTTGCATTTATAATAATGAATTTGCAACAACTTATGTTAAGGGTTTTGACAGTGAGACGGTGATATTGTTAAATTTATTTGCATTTATAATAATGAATTTGGAACAACTTTCCCTAATAATACATTACAGAGTCAGTCAAGGCAGTTGAATGAGGTGGATGCCTTCAGTGCACAAGAAGAAAGCAATAGCGTAGCAAATTTTTGTGGAGGGAGACTACGTAACAACTTTGATCAGGAGACACTGTCACAAGCGTACACTCAGCTGCGCAATAACCAGCCGCCTAATAGTGCACATATGTCTCAGGTAAGCGATGTGTTATGTATGGTCAAAAGTGATGACTGGTGTTTTTTGGATTTTTATTCAATTATATATTAATTAATTTCAGGCATCGAGCAGTCATTATATACATCCAGCATATCAGGCATGGGTTTCTCTCGCAACACCTCCCCGTTCTCAGCAGGTTTGTAATTGAATAAAGGCTATTTAATTGGCCTCTAATTCAATAAACAGTTTTTAATTGGCATCCATAATAGAATTCACCCCACTAAAGGGTATTTAATTACTTTCCATAAAAGAATTCACCATTAAATCAGTAATAACCTGCATTTGAAAGGATAATATTTTCATTAGAAAGGAAAATACAACGTTTCTATTTGATAGTAATATCTATTTAATTAGCATCCGCAATGTAGCATCGGAAAATCTAAATTTAGATTTCGAAAGGAAAATGTAATTTATTTAATTAGCATCCGTAATGTAACTGTTGGTTTGTTCTATTTAATTAGCATCCGTAATGTAGCATCCATATCAGCATTTGAAAGGAAAAAATTAAATTTAGATTTTGAAAGGAAAATGTAATTTATTTAATTAGCATCCGTATTGTAATCGTTGGTTTGTTTGACGACAACCATTTCTATTTAATTAGCATCCACAATGTCATTGTTGTTTTGTTTGGCGATAGAAGCATCTATTTAATTAGCATCCGTAATATTTTGCCAGAGGAGCAGCCAACAATCAGACCAAGGTATTTGGAGGGGTCCAACACCAACACCACCACCATACTGGCAGAGATAATATTTTTGGATTGTTTTGCGTTTTATTCAATTGTGTGTAGACTTCTATTAGCCTTATGGATTTTAATGTAGTATTCAGTTCCATTAGTTGTTATATTTACTAGTAGTTGTTTTGTGATAGAAATGCCTTATGGATTTTAATGTAGTATTCTCAGTTCCATTAGTTGTTATACTAGTAGTTGTTTTATCAGAGAAATGGTCAGAGCCTTATAACAGTAACTATTAAAACTGGAGATGTCTGTTACATACATGCAATTCTTGTCCAAGGTGATCATAACCACAACGACCAAAACTAATACCTAGTTTAATACAGACCACATTCGTAATCATAAAATTGGGGTCAAAAACAGCAGTTTTCATACTAATTTGGCAACAATTCAGCTACCTAAACTCTGAATTTAAAGTACTCCTTCGTTGCTCTCCTTGCAAGTAGTTACACCTTCAGCATAGTTTCTCTTGCTGACCATTTTTGCCTTCAGTAACGTGGTCCCTGCAGTGAACTATTACATTAGACAAACTATCTTTGCCCGGTGAAAACCGAACTCTTTTCCATATTAATAAGCTCATGTTCTAGCTATTTCTCCACATACGAAGTATTCGATAAGACACACAATTGCAACACTTGCATTGCCAGAGAGAAAAGAGCCATCCACAAATATAGAGTAGTTTTTGCTTTTGTTTAGTGTTTGTTTGAATAGTGTTTGTTTGAATAATTGAGATTATTCGCCTGTTTGATGCTAGTTTTTAGCAAATTATGACAGTGGTCATCTGTTTCCTCCCATTAATCTTAGTAGTTGAAAAAAAAAATTACTTATATACCAGGAAATAACATGCATATATACGAGGACAAAAAATTATAGTTAGTGCCCTTTACCTGAATGTACCCATGAATTGAGTATACATCCCTGCTGATATTGAAGAAGCTCAGTTTGGAAGAGTTCCACATCAAAAGGACGCCCCCAGTAAAACCAGTCGGTTGAGCAATTTGCCAGCTGTCAAAGGGTAGGTTGTTGCTCAAAATAATGTTGGTTTTGTCACGGCTAGTTCTGGTCTCAGTAATAATGACCAAGTCCGGTGAGTGAGTGGCCACTAAATGTTTGATTCCATTCTGAAACCCGGTCTGCTTATCCCCCTAGCATTCCATACGACTATTAACATTTGATTACAGGTGGTTTGGCCTCTTCCAGAGCATTCCATACGATTATAGTGTGTGTTGTTGTGGCAGTATTGGTGTGAGTGCAACTGTGATCTTTCTTCCTGGGATTCCTGAGTTTTCGGTCCAATGAGCCTGTATCAATATCTCCTTGAGCTCCCTCATGGTTTCAAGGACAATTATTGCATTTGAGAAGCTCTCGATTTTAAGGGTTAGCTCTGAAGTCAACATATATTTCTCCCTCGACTGAAGGAATGTTGGAGAGGGGTCGCATAAGAATTCCAGTTCCTTGGGCAGTAGGTCGATGCTTTGTCGACATTGCTTTGTTAACCACCATTTCACCCAAATAGATAGGCCTTGGTGGATGCTCTCCAGATCTGACAGCTCCGGGAGATGGAATGGTAGTTGCTGGCCTTTTCTGTCCTCCACTTCCATGATCATATCCATGTAAGGACCCGCCATAAGGTCTGGGAACTTGAGGAAGAATCTTAAGGTGT
Source organism: Corrigiola litoralis (assembly GCA_901111285.1). NCBI lineage: Eukaryota > Viridiplantae > Streptophyta > Magnoliopsida > Caryophyllales > Caryophyllaceae > Corrigiola > Corrigiola litoralis. The sequence continues at coordinate 8,243 of CAAKMY010060093.1, forward strand.
TTCGTGGAACTCTTGCCTACCTGTTCTCGCCTAGATAGAACTCAGCTTTGCTTAGCATTATTTCTGGTAGCTAGAGTTGGGGAGTTGCAGTGAATTTCAGTACCTTCGGTGTCTCTCCCTTTGGCTTCATGAACACAGGCCACGGTAGGTAGATTGGGTCCTGGAGGGGAATCATGAAATTTTTGATTGGTGCTTCAATCATTGTTAGCATCCGGGCTATGGTACGATCTGTGTTTTCGTCTTGGTGATCCCACCTTTTTGGCTATAATGGGAGTTCCATCACTGGGTACAGGAGAAGGACTTGGTTTATTTTGTGGTGGGTTTTCTGTGTGTGCAGTAAACGTTAAGGAGTTGTGGCAAAGGTTCACGAGCGGCGAGGAGATTTTAAGGTATTAGGGTAAGTAAATTTGAACTGGCGCAGTAGAATTGGGAACCTAGGGCTACTAAACCGGGCAAAGGAGTAAGAAAAACATATTTTTAAATAACATCCATAACATTATTTCTTAGTTTTATTTTGGAACAATTTGAAAGGTACAAAAGGTATTAGATTAGCATCCATATTTTGGGGCAGGAAACGAATGTAATCTAAGTAGCATCTATACTATTATCTTAGATTTCACCATTTGAAAAGGTACAAACCAACATGCACAAGGGGAGAAAACGAATGGCATTTACGTAGCATCCATACTTGTATACTACTATAAACCAACTTGCAAATGTCATCACCAATATAATCGAAGTTGCAAATGTCATGATAACATTACATATAATAAGACCAAGTTTTAGATGTCATTACTAATATGCCATAAGAAAAGGACTATAAATCTAGTCGCCATCAGTAATATGCCATGGAGAAAGCAATTGACCATTGACGCAGTACATTATCAAAGGCCTTCGGGAGGTATGCCAGCAGCATGCAAGACTTTGTTGATCAGGCTTTCACGCTTTTCATTAATAGGATGATTCAACATATATCCCAGTATCATATTACGATATTGCTTCGCATCGGCATTAATATTCTGCCAAATTAACATTAATTATATCATTATGTTGATAACAGATGCTAAAAAATACGTATATATACTAATTATTAATGATAACATATGCTAAAGAATAGTATAAGAAACTAATTAATAGAGTGAAATCTTTCTATAAATTGCAAATTATTAATGATAACAGATGCTAAAGAATTGTATAAAAAACTAATTAATAGAGTGAAATTTTTCTATAAATAGCAAATTAGCGATATATTACCTTTAGCCATTTTTGTGTTTTGAAAAGAGAGTTGAGCATCACAGTGATGATATAAACCCCTGAATCACCGCTAAGTTCCTGCTCTACCAGATCAATAATCTCCAATCGCTTTTCCATTTTTTCTAGTTTTTTCAACGAATCCATTGCAGATTGGCAAAAATCCCTCTGTTATAATAAAAGACAAATAGATTCATCTGTTATTCTAATTAACACAGGAAACATGTAACAAAATGGCAACCACAATCAACGAATAACTCGGACTAAAAAAATATTACCAGCATTCCCAACTGATTGTGATAATCTGAATTTTCATCATGGAGAAGGGAGTCCATAACGAAAATAACTTCTGCCTTTTCATCATATGCGTATGTGCACCAATGACTGCCATGTTCGACAGGTACGAAAAACTAAAGATGCAACATTAGCAGTAATATTTAAATAACTTACTCTTAAGACAAAAGAGAACGTGATAAAAGTGGTATACATACACTTGTGCAACCGGCAAAGTCAATTTCATGCTCCATTGCTTTTTCAAATTCCATATTGAACTCCTTCTCAATTTGTGAAGCTCCGGTTTTTTTTCTTGATTAGCTTCATGACCTTATCCTGATATATTTGACATAGAGTGAAATAGTGAATAACTGTATGTGAATAACTGTGAAAACAATTTAATGAAACATTTGATTCTTGTAGTAAGTGATAATTGTTACCACAAATGATGGCCTTATAATGTAAAATCTTGGTCGGTTCTGATCATTTGCATTCTTGTTGTCAAAGTTTATGCAGTGAGTGATAGCGTCCATGACATCTAATTTAACCCTGCCAATTGTAATGAACGAACTGCGTGTACTACTATGTTTGATCTATAGGCCACCTAGTTTCCAAAGTATTTCATTTTGCCACTTCCTAAATTATTAAATAAACAAAATAATCAATTAGTTCACAATTAATAACGTATTTAAAATGCATTTTATAGTATGGAGGTAAATAATAAGGAGGGAAAATTGCAGATAGTCACTTACACAACTCAGACCCAATTTTGGTTGTCGCGTACTTCACCAGTTTAGTTCTGTCCAATGACAACCCATCATCTTCGTCCTCTTCTTCTTCCTGATCATCTTCTTCTTCTTCCTCTTCTTCGTCTTCCTCTTCTTCTTCTTCCTCTTCTTTCTCTCCCTCTTCTTCTTGTTCCTCTTCTTCTTGTTCGTTCTCTTCTTCTTCTTCTTCTTTCTCTTCTTGTTCTTCTTGTTCGTTATGTTCTTGCCGCTGTTGTTGTTCTTCAGTGCTGCCCAATTTCAATTTTTTGGACGGAGCTCCCTTAAAAGATATCAAAAATCGTGTTTATATCACATATCCATACATCAAAATAAATCCCCCCAAAGGTACTGAAACCTTAGCCAAAAAATACATTACTTAACAAATCCGATGCTAATATATTATCAACATAAAACGATGCTAATATATACGAAAAGTAAAACTGATGTTAATATATTATCAACATAAAACGATGCTAATGTATTATAAAGAAAAACCCACAAACAAAACTTTACTAAATAATTAGTGTTTAAATAAAAACCTTTTTCGGTATGGTAGTAGGTGTTCCTCGTCTTCACCACGAACTTTTTCTTATTTCTTGGCGTAGTCAGGTCCACTTCTTTCTGAATCAGTTAAGGTAAACCAAAATTTAGAATGCAAGTGATGATGTGATTAACTTATACTATCACATATTAGGTAAATAATTGATCATGAAGATTTGGACATGTAACTTACGTCCGTCGTCTTCCTCAGTGGTATCACCTTCTGAAACAAGAACTTTTTTATTCGTCCAAGTTGCCTCCACTGGGGTTCCTATGGGGTATTCAGCCCCATAGACAACGTTTAATACAGTATCACATTCACCAAATTCTGTTAGTGAAATTCTATCAGCGTTAATGTAATCATCAAAATCACTTTGTTGCCAAGAATGAATCCTACACTGATTAGGGTACCATCTCAACCCCTGTGTTTTCTCAGGAGGCTTGATTCTGTCTAGGTACACAATCTGAAAAATTAAGACAAGTTATGATCGCCAAAACAATACACTATTTATAAGACGATAGTAGAAATATCAAATGTCCATGACCAATTACGAAGGCTGAGAACAATAACAAAAAATTATTTACGATGCTATTAGAATACCAACCATCAGAATAATTGCACATCCTCCAAACGCTTTTGTCTTCCTATCTTCTTTGCCAAATTTCACCATCAGTTCCAAAATGGCGCTGCACCAGTCATACTCTTCTACCCTCTGCAACACTTCTGTTAAAAGAAATCTACAAATAAAGGGACTAATCCAATTGTTTGTCGTCGTACATAAAACAGCCCCTAGAGCATATAAAATGAAGTGTCGTAACCACCAAAGTGTGTCTTTCTTATCGGTTTTACACAAACCATATACCAATGAATGACTTATACCACTAGTAGTAAGGTAGTCATTTTTAATGGCAATGAGTTGTTCTCTCTCATCTTTGGTTGAAATTTTGGGGAATCTGAGGCATTGTGGTCCAGTGGCCAACCCAAGAATCGCTCCAATCATCTTTGCATTAATGGTGACTTTGTAAGTTGGCCTAATAGTCAGTGTTCTTGTATTAGGGTCCCATCTTTTGGATAACCAATAACAGAAATCTCTGTCGAATCTTTTGATCTGGAACTTCTGAAAGGAACCCCATCCAGCATTGTTTATCCATCTCTTCCTTGTTTTCCTAAAGGATGAAACCAGTTTGCTAAGTTGTTTAGGGTAAGCCCTGATTGATGGGTACTGCAAAATTTAAGATAATTGTATTAGAATCCTTTCAGGAAATTAATTTAGCATCCATTTTAATAAAACTATTACATTTGTATCACAATCCTTTCAGGATTCACGACTATTTAATTTAGCATCCTTTTTAATAAAACATAAGTATTCATCATTAGATGCTAAACTTAAAGAAATATTCTGCCATATACATTGAATATAACATATGTATTCAGCATTAGATGCTAAACTTATACAAGTATTCTGCAAGATAGATTATTAAGCATTTTCGATGCTAACCTTATTAATCTATTCTGCAATAAAGGGAATAATATACGCTCAATTAATTCTAGAACTATAAACAAATTAATATATAGCTAACAAATATAAGATACTAAAAATAAATAAAAAAAGGAAGTTTGGACAAATAAGTATCATTGAGTTGACTTAATCTTCAATAAAACCAATCAAATTATAATAAAGAAACTGAAAAGGCAAAGCTGCAATAATAAAGCAATGCGCAAATCAAATGAAAATACAGATCGCCATACTGGATGCTAATATATTCATTCCAGAATATCATACTTCGAATTTCATACAGAATCATACAGAATATCACAGAAAGAGATTATTCAGCAATATTTCGAATTTCATACAAAAAAGATTAAGCCATATAATTAGGGTTTGATAAACAATAAAGTGGCCTGGAAATTATTGGAAGCTTTTAGTAACCACTTTTTTCGGTTCATTATTATCTGGGTTCTTCCGTGGTCTTCCCCTTCCTCTTTTCTCTGTTGTTGCACCCATCGCACTAGACCCTTATGCCAGTTGTGGAGTCTTTGGAGATGGCCTTCCTCTTTTTCTTTTCTTTGTTGTTGCACCCATAGCACTGGACCCTTCTGCCATTTCTGGACTCTTTGAAGACGTTGCAATACCCACGTCAATGGAGAAAATGGTAGGCGTTGCACCTCCCATAGAAGTAGACATAGTGGATGGGAATTGTTGCTCTGTTGGTGATGGGCAAGTTGAAGTGAAGGGGATATCTTGGTCTGGTTGTGATGGAGCAGCGGAAGTGGAGGGGAATCGCTCTGTTGTTGATGAGGGGAATTGCTCTATTGTTGAAGGAGTGGCACCACATATACTCGAACACATAACATCCACATCCATTTGCAATGACCCAAAAATAGGCATTTTACCCATGCCAACATCAAGGGGTATTGAACCAACAGTGTCGTCTACATATTCTTCAAAATGAATGGGAGTTTGTGACAGTATATAATCATCCACATGAATACTATCAAATTTACTAGTGTCGGGAACCATATTAGAATTTTCAGCAAGAACAACGTTAATAGATTCCCCAACAACACCACCAACATTAGATTCCCCAGCAACGTTGACAAAATCCTCTGTTGCCAGTCCATTAACACCACCAACCTTAAGTTGGTCTTCCTGTGCTTCTTCAACAACATCAAAATTTTCCACACGCATTGTATGGGCATTATGAGCGTCTAGGCTTTGAACGGATACCAGGGAGTTCTCTGTGTCAGATAACTCACTACCCCCTTCCTCACCCATAGCATCCCCTACAGCAGCATCTAGATAAACAGTTTCCTGTATCATACTATGGGTTTCATCGACATTTTCCTCGACATTTTCATTTGTATCCCTAAGGTCATTAATAACTTCATAGAGAGTGACATCAATATTGTGGTCTTCATCATAAATATCAGCACTTCAACACAGCCAACATAAAAGAAATTATCATTTTCGTTGAAAATAAAAATATGACTGAATTTTGGCAAGCAATAGAATTGAAAATTTGGCAAGCAATAGAATCGCAATTTGGAAAGCAATAGAATCATACAAGTTCATTTTGTTAATTTGATCATCACATATAAATTTCAGAGAAGTGCATGCAACAACCTAATTTTGTTACCTGTTTGGATTGGTAGCCATAGTTGAAAGTTGTCAACTTAGCGTCCAAACTGTTTACTGTTGAAGGAAATACGAGAGAGAAAGTGTCGAAAGTTTTTACTGTGGTACGAAGGACAGAGGGTCAACCATATAAAACATGTTTATTTTTAAATTAGATATTAAAGTGCTTTACTCCGTATGAAACACCAGTTAAGATGGAATAAGACTATATTTAATATGGTTTCCATTAAATATATTTATTGGGATATATTAAAGGGATCCAATTTGGTATTTGCCCAATATAATTTATATGGATACCATAACAATTATGGAGTATTGATTTGGATAGTTTTGTCCTCGGAATTGGTGAGTGGAAAACCGAAGAGTAATAACTGAAAGAAATGATGGCATCCATTTCCCAAGGAAACTTTTACTTTGATTGCTTACACTTCACTTAACATAGAATAGCATCTTTCTTTTTATTTCTGTACTTGAAATTTCGAATTATACTTGCAAGTTTTGTTGCGCCTTGTCATTGCCATCTCTATTTGGAAGTTATGATGTAGTCCTAATACTTTGTTAAATATTTATATTATTTACTGAGTTTTATCATTTTAACAAATGAAAAATTTAATATGACAACACCTATTGACATATTTTATTATAAAATTTGTTAATAAGAAGAGATAATACTATGGTATAAATGTTGGTATTGTGACTTGAACGTTATGTTTCGGGTTTGGTTGAGAGTTTGTCAATACAGAGCAAAGAAGTTGAAAATTCAGAAAAGAGTGTCACTCGAGTGGTGAACGCAAAACGAGGCCATGGCAATAAACCAGGCTCGCTCGAGTCGAGCACAGCTCACTCGAGTCGAGCGAGAAAGCTTCCATTTTGTTAGGACATTCTCCTATTATATTTAATTAGACTAGGAATCTAGGAATTATTCGTTTTTAACAATCTTGTTAGGACATACTCGTTTACTTAGTATTTGAGAACAATGACCCTCAACTCGGTCAATTTCACTTGAAATTATGAGAATATAGAATCAAATTGAAAGGTTACAAAAAAAAAAAAAAAAAAAAAACGAAACAAAACAACCTTACAATATTGTTTAGTATATAGTATAGATGATTATGCTTTTTCCGTTAATTATCAATGCTCTACCTAATTGTAATTGGATTTATACAAAGTTTATACTAGATAGATAGAGAAATACACTTATCTATATAAATCTATACTAAGGCATTGCAAGGCCTAAAGCCGCCACATGAAATGTCACGTGACACCTATTTAATAAACCCACATATGCTCCATGCACCATCTACTCAATAATTTAATAATGACACATACCCACTTTTCCGAATCATACAACAGTACAAACCATTGAAGATACTAATACACATGAGCACAACTTGGTTTGAAACAGTAAATTGTTCTCCTTTTCTTTATGTTACATACACAATTGGAATTATTTACCTAATATAATTGGAATTATTCAATATTTTTTATGCTTTACATTAATTTATTAAGGGACATTATGGTATTTTCCATCCATATGTTTATATTAGCATCCATTTACATACATAAGTGTTTATTAGCATCTGTTTAACCTAAGCGGTTGTTTGTTGTTTACCTTAGCATCCGTTTTATCTAAATATATCAATTCCCAAATTATATTCTGTATAATTTAAACAGTATCTAATTAGGAATCACTAGTAGAAAATGATAAATAGGCCACTCCTAATAGAAGGCGGTTGTACAGAAAATGACTCTATAAATAACTTTAGAAGGCGGTTCTTAGCTACACATGCCTTCTTAAACTTATAAAAAAATTGAGCGCCATATCTGATGTACTTTAGAAGGCGGTTGAATTTGTTTAGGTGGCGGTTGCGAGTTTTCAAAAGCGGGTTCTATATATAACCGCCTTCTATTCCCGCCTCTATTTGTGTGACTTTAAAAGGCGGGTCAAATAAAAACGACACCTTTTATCGCCTTTGTAAATAATAAAATTAAGATGGCGGTTTTATTGTGTAACCGCTGTGTATAATACGCCTTATAATGTATCTTTAATCATAAAATTTGACCAAGTCCTCACATTAACTGACTCCCTAAAGACTCCTACTCCCATATAGAAAGTGATTCTTCTTCCTAATCCTAGCTAATTACTACCCCCACCTTCCCGCATAAATAGACAACCCCCATTATCTATTCCCGCTAAAACTCACCGAGTAACCCACTACGTACAGAACTACTCCGCGCCCTTACTATCACACTCCGTCTCTCTCGCTGAATTTTCTACGGAGGCTGGCGTTGCTTATATCATCGCTATCTATTTCGTTGGAGGTTGCTGTCGATTATATCATCGCCCGAAACTCCATTGGAGGTTGTTTCACCTCCTTATCTGACTCCTTTCCGCCGCCCCTCTGCAGTCCCGCCGCCCGAAGCCCCTCTACTTTGACGTTGCTCGCCGTACCACTGCCACACCGGACCTTTGTTGTGTTACATAAGGTACTCTTGTTTCAATAATGGTTTTTAACAAAATTTGATTAATTTGATCGATCATGTAGTGGGGGGGGGGGGTCAAGGGGTGCAATTGAAGTAGTGAAGTTTATACTTGTTTATAGTGAGTTAGAGTATAGAGTGATCCTTCCCCTGCTTACCCCTTTGTTCGAGTTTCATGTAGGACATAGTGATCGAACTTTAATTTATTCTGAAGTAGTGAAGTTCTTGAGGCATATGCTATACACTGGTTCAAAATCTGTACAGGAATTTGGCCTTTTTAGTAGAGAACTCTAATGTCGAACTGTGCTTGTTGATTGCTATCGCTCTGAAGCTCCTTTTCGCTATACCTGAAGGTCATTGCTCATGTATCGGTGGGATTGTTGTATTAAGTATAGAGGGTGAAAGAAGCAGTTGTAATAAATTGACGCTTGATACTAACCGAACTGCTTATTATTGGGTCATTAATAAGTTTTTCGTGTAGATGTTTATAGATAGAGAAATCGGTGGGGCTAATGTTTGTGAGATTTGATTCCGCTCTAAGTCGGTTTTGTAAATACAGAAGATTAGCTCTTCATGAAAAGATCAAACTTTCGGTCCTTTTGCATTTATGGTGTCACCCAAGCTTCTTCCTGCTCATTGCAGGGGGAGGTTGTGGTCCTGGTGAATGCCTTTTTATATCTACTGAGTTTTTATTGTAATTAAGGAAATTGAAGTAGTGAAATTAAAACTTGTCTACAATTGTGAGTTAGAGTATAAAGTGAAATCGGTAATTAAGGAACGATGACAAGTTTTACCATAGAGTCAGGGGCGGATGGGGTGGGGGTTGATAGGGGGGCTAAACCGTCTGTTGTTGCGCTATCGCTTTTTATATTTACTGAGTAATTTTTTTTAGGTAATTAAGGATGGTGGGTTTTCTGTATGATCTTGACATATGAGTAAGTTATTATATGAATTTGGTGAATGGTTGTATAGTACTAGATTTTAGCTTTTATATATATATTGCTTTTGAGGGGCTACTTGCTAGTTAGCTTTTTTATGATAGACTATCAATGGATTGCTAATGTTTTGAACAAGTATTTGGATTATGTAGTTGAGTATTGGATGTACGGATGGTTTGAAAGTGGATGTTTTATTCTTAGTTGGTATATATATGGATGTGTTGTTGAATGGTTGTGAAGGCTTTGATGATGTATGGTTTGGGGTTGAAGTTCTATTATATGCAGGTTTTTGACAGCATTAAAATTATGGGATGTCCAACTTACAAAGGAAACTCTGCAGAAATTTTGGCAGAAAATATAAATATCTGCAGATATTAAAAAAAAAAAAACACATATAGAGGCGGTTCCAATGTACAAGCGCCTCCTATAGTAGACTTACGAAGCCATTTAAAATAGACTTTAGGAGGCAACAGTAAACCGCCTCCTTATCTCAACACACTTTAGGAGGCGGTTGTAAGCATATGAATCGCCTTCTAAACCCACCTTTAGGAGGCGGATCACAACCGCTGTATAAAGATGACGCACTTAAAATGGCGGTTTCGAAACCGCCTCCGAAAGTAACCTTGCTTTAGACGACCCCCGGAGCTAAGGCGGTTGGGAACCGCCTCCTATTATTCTTTATGACCGCCACCTATTTAGTATTTTCTACTAGTGAATGGCCGCTAAGTTGAATGGACAAGTGTCATTGTGCACCCTCACACGGATTATCTGAATCCAGGCGCTGGCAACGAAGGGACGAACCGTGTTAACACTCAACAATGGCACCCCCTCATATTCCACACCCAAATACTCTCTTAAATATAGTGATAAACATCTACTTTCCCAAAATTATTATTTTATCTCTCTATCTTATTATACTTCTAAAGTAAACACTTCTCTCTATCTTATACTCTTAAGTAAACACTTACACTCTAGCTTCCCTTAAATTCAACATGGTTCCCATTTCATCTGATTTCAACTGGGATGACATAGTTATCCAACAGATACTACCAAAGTTGACAATAGTGGAACGAGCACAGATATCTACTGTGTCCAGACAATGGCGTACATGGGTTCAAGCTAGTGACGAGATTGCGTCCAATTGGTCACCTTGGGGCAACCCATATGCAGCATGGGGAACTTGGGGAACTTGGCGAAATTGGGGACGTTGGTCTTCTCCTCCAGTATCCCCCCCATCACCATCGTGGGGGGATGTTGCTCATGAACAGCGTGGTAAGAAGAGAATGTGGCAAGAAATGGCGAACTCGATGTCAGCATGTGAAGAAATACGAAAGAGTTTCTGGAAAGATCTCGAACAACACCAATATGAGTGTCTGGAGAAAGAACAAAAAGATGAAGAAAAGGACCTGGCCTAAAAATAAAATGGACTTTAGAGTTTCTTTTTGGAATATCTTGTTTTCTTTTATCCTATGATATGGAGGGAAAACAATCTATTGTACTCTTTTACTCTTCTACCATAATATAATGCTCCTTTCGTTAATTAATGCAGTGTTAATTTATTTTCGCTAATTGCCATCCATTTTAAGTAATGCATATTTCTCCCATTTTCCTTTGTTGTCACGAACTCCTCAAGTAATGCGCTGTTAAACTTTATTTCCATTTTAATGTAAATACAGTTTCAATTTGATGCATATAAAATACAATACGGAGTAATGAAAAATCCGTCTGGTAAATATTAAAAAATTTGTTTAAATTAGCATCCAATTCAACTGTTTATTACATCCAAATTTCTTTAATCAACAACCCGTTTCAATTTGATGCATACAATATAAAATACGGAGTAATGAAATACCCATCTGGTAAATATTAAGAAATTTGTTTAAATTAGCATCCAATTTAACAGTTTATTAGCATCCAAATTTCTTTAACCAACAACCCATTTCATTAATGAACAACTGGTTTAAATATGCTAAATATTTAGATTTTAGTTTAAATTAGAACCCAATTGAACTGTTTATTAGCATCCAAATTTCTTTAATCAACAACCCATTTCATTAATGAACAACTGGTTTAAATATCATTAATGAACTGTTTAGGTTTATGAACAACCGGTTTAAATATCATTAATCAACTTCCCATTAAATTTTCATGTACCCATCTAAATTTCATTAATGAACATCTTGTCTGTTAAATGTATTTTAATCTTTAAATTTGCATCTATTTATCATTTCATAATATGTTTATTAGCATCCACAGCCTCATTCTATAATTAGTAAGTCCACGCTAAGGAATTCTTAATGTTCATTTAACAAAATAAATATTTTTATTAGCATCTACTTCCTCATTGTATAATTTGTTTTGATTAGCTAACATATGTTTTAGCATCCACTAATTCATTCTATCATTTGTACCACGCTAAAGAATTCTTAACGAACGACTAAAGATTGTACACATTTCTACATTTGTCAAATCTTTTTATGTTTAAATTTGCATCCATTTATCAAAACTAAGATTTTTATTAGCATCGACTGCCTCATTCTATAATTTGTTTTAATAAGCTAACCTTGTTTTTAGCATCCACTCCCTTATTCTATAATTAGTAATTCCACGCTAAAGGAATTCTTAATGTTCATTTAACAAAATTAACATTTTTATTAGCATCTACTTCCTCATTGTATAATTTGTTTTAATTAGCTAACATATGTTTTAGCATCCACTAACTCATTCTATAATTTGTACCATGGTAAAGAATTCTTAACGAACGACTAAAGATTGTACACATTTCTATATTTGTTAAATCTTTTTATGTTTAAATTTGCATCCATTTATCAAAACTAAGATTTTTATTAGCATCGAATGCCTCATTCTATAATTTGTTTTAATAAGCTAACCTTGTTTTTAGCATCCACTCCCTCATTCTATATTTAGTAACTCCACGCTAAGGAATTATTAATGGTCATTTAACAAAATTAACATTTTTATTAGCATCTACTTCCTCATTCTATAATTTATTTTAATTAACTAACATATGTTTTAGCATCCACTAACTCATTCTATAATTTGTACCACGCTAAAGAATTCTTAACGAAAGACTAAAAAGGGTACACAAATTCACATTATGAACTCAAATGTTTAATTAGTATCTATTAAGACTACAACACTTGTACTTTTTGAAGTTATCTAATAACTACTGTATAACGGTAATAAATGGTCTTATGATAAATTACTGAAACAATGTCCAAAAATAACAGATTGCTGCCAACGGTTAAATAAGTAGCCTATATATAGGTTGATCTTCTTTCAATTTAAGTTCCATTCATATATGAACAACAATGAGCTCATCTTCATCAAAAAACTCGAAAGCACTAATACTAGGCAAAAAGAGCAAATCTCCAACCAATGTCAGTAATCAAAGGAAAGGAAGGAGGCGTTCGATCAACTACTGGGAGTAGGTAAATTACTTAATCTGTGTACCTAGGTTAGCTTTCTTTTTAATTGCCAAATTTAACTCACTTATACTAAGCATTTTGCAGATGTTGTTTACTTATGCCCAGGAATATACATGTGAACCAAAATTGGATGAAACACTTATCCCAAATGTATATTGCAACTGCCGAGATAGGCGTAGAGTTACGATGTGGACATCACTAACGGATGATAATCCTGGGAGGAGGTTTATAAAGTGCTCAATATATCTAGTGAGTTTTCATCATATATGAATTGAATTTATTGAACTTATTATAACATCTTTACAAATGAGTTAAAATAAGTCAAATCTTACAGGAAGGAGGGTGTAGATATTTCAGATGGATTGACTCAGAACTTTGTGGCCGTGCAAAACACTTGGTTATTATCTGTAGAGATGCAATAAGGGATCTAAAATCAAAACTTATGAGGTATGAGGACGACAATTTTACTTCGAATTCGAGTGATATAACTGGCAATGTGGAAATTGAAAATGTCGAATTCGAAAATATGAAAAATGAGTTGGGGAGATGTGAAACAAATGTGATGAGATACAGTCAAGAAATCTTGGAGATCCAGGCCAAGCTTCCGCAAGAGAAAAGGAAATGCAGTTTCCTGAAATACACTTCCCTTGTATTATTTTTCTATATTATTTATTTAGTGTCCATGAAGTAGTAGTTCTTTTGTATTATGTTTATTTAGCATCCCGGACATATAATTCTATTTCAGTTATGTTGCTCGTGTGTGTTATGTGTGTAATTTTTGTTATTCGCATTTCTATTTAAATATATAGTCTAATTTTGATTTCCTATGGTAATTTAACTATTTATTTAGTGTCCGTCTTTTAACTACTTTTACGTAGATTAATGGTAGTTGTGTTACATGGTGTTTTTCATTAATCCTACTCTTTTTTAGAGTTTTTTCTCTCTTGGAATTAGTAAATTACTTATAAACAATTTCAATTGATTTTTGGAAAGATAAGTTTTTTGGAAAATGATAAAATTTATTGTTCTTGATGATAACTTAGCTAGAAAGTAGTTTAAATGTCATTTTTTTTTTTACAAATTAAGAATTACTATAGAACATCATTCTTTTAAAATCAGTGGGAGTAGTACATATAGTGTTGGTAAACCTAACTCACAATAATAATGTGTCACTATGGGGATACTATCTTTGCATTGAAGATTTTGTTCTCTAATAGCTTTTCTTTCCACAATTTTTCAATCCAAAAGTCTACTAGCTCAATCGGTAGAGCGTCGTGCTATTGCACAAGGGTTGTAGGTTCAAATCCTACGTAGACTGAATGAACGACTTCGTAACTCCCACCTAATATATAAGAAAGAAAGATACGTACACATGATGACATTTTAGTTCAATAGTGCCACAAGCTCTTGAACACTTATGAGTTCCCCAGCACAATGGAGCACAAACAATAAACACATATAATAGGCAACATCATTTAATAGTCACGATAATACTTTTGTTTAAAAGGTCTCACAATAATTACCTAGGGTTAACCCCAAAGGGGTACGGGGAATGCGTGTAAAGTAGCCATAAAAGAATAAGATCACTAGACTAAATTAAACAATCAACAAGAATTAGGGTCAAGAGCCTAGTGGGAGTTGAACCCACAATTGTGTGTGTTTCCACACCCAATGCTCTCCAATAGAGCTAATAGGCTACTTAGTCAATCACGAACATAGTTAAAGTTTCAACAGATTTTGGTGCTATATCTTGGCCAAGTTATAAACAAAATCACATGAAATTCAACTCCAAGAAGCAGTGGTCAGTCTTGAGGATAGAGTACAAAGAATTACAAAAGTTGTCAAAGACCGGTATGAAGCTCAATTATGTTTAAAGTAAGCGTTGTATACAACGGTGTGAACTTTTAACTTAAAAGACTAATGTCAAATTTGAAGTAAGATGGTGTTGTAGCTAAATAATTGCAAATAAACTGAACTCAATAGAATTACGATGGCACTAACCACAACAATTTACTTGCAAAACAAATAAATCTAACTACTCATAATGGTTTACACTCCGTATACGATTTCCGGTTTAGGGTCATAAATGACGAAACAAAGCCAAACACCTATCCTAGAGGTACAATTGCATTAGAAACATGAGTTATGATGGGACGGAAACAATTTTTAATTAGATTTATGTGGAGAGAAATTATGTTATAACTTTTTAACTTAAAAGAGTGAAATTATAAGTTAAAATATCAAATTTTAAATCAAAACATTGTTGCTAACATAATGCAAATGTACCTCGATATATCTTGCACATACTTACGTGGTTGCTACTACCACATAAGCCTTGTTGTCTAACCAACAGAGTCTTAACAAAATAGATTTAGTTACATGGATTACTATGTATAATTTCCAACATATTGTTTAACTTAAAATTTCACACTTTTAACTTTTAAATTAGTGATCTTAACTTAAAATNNATAGAACATCATTCTTTTAAAATAAGAGGGAGTAATTACTTACAATTATTAGGTCTATTGAAATATAGACTTCGTACTTAGTAGTGTCTAAAGGAGTTTTTCTATACAGAGCCATCCTTTTAAACACACTTCAACATACTTCACACTTTAATATACTTAATTCAACTGTTAAGCATCTTATAAACACAATTCAACATACTTTACACTTCAACATACTTTACATCCATTATCAGCACTTCCCATTATCACCACTTGAACATACTACCAAACTGAAATGGTTGATCACCAGACTGATCAATCACAAACCCTACAAGAGGAACCACCTGTGCGGCGCCCAGTAAATGTTATTGGAAGAAAAAGGGTGTTTGCTTTTCGCCCAACGGAGGATGGTATTCGTCGTTGCACGGAGATAAGGTCACGTATGAGGTTACTTAATCGCCAACGTATGAGAAATCCCGATGGAGCTGAAAACTAATACTTGAACTACAGTTGAACAAAGTCTGGGGGTTTAGGTGATGATCCCGTTTGTTTAGTGCATAATTTTATTAGTGTCCAGTGTTTAGCTATGGCATGTTGGCTTAGCCCTACTGAACTGTTTGGTTCTTCAGTTTTATATGTTATAAGTTCCAGTCCATTTTGATGTATCATCAAGTTTTCCTCATCATATATCATCGATCATATTCATGTATCATCAACATAAGAACTAGAATACTTCAATTTGAAACAACATCAGAATTTATTAAGTGGTAAGAATCCGCATCCCACTCCTCTTACACAAAATTAGACACTAATTATATTATGAACTCTTCCACTTAACCTACATAAAGTACAATTAGACACTACATAATTAAAAACAACATAAAATTGGACTAAATGAACACAGACTCAGACCGCAATTTCGGATTGGTCCTTAAAATCTAGCAAGCATGTGACCTGAGCCACATTTTTGTTCCACCCAGATCAACGACTGCCTTTTTACCCTTAATGGAGTTGCTGGTACCCACTCCAGCATCCTCAACAGCCTCTTTACCAACATATGACCTCAGCCTCCTACGTTTACCACCTATGTGGACCAAGGTGGCTGGAGCCAGCACCCTTTTTCGCCGAAATTCTGGCAAAACAAGTTGGGGAGAAGCTGGAGGAACGACAGGCTCATCCTGATCATCAGGAAAATCGATACGCTCATCCCTAACAATAGAGTAATCAATCAGTGATTTTGCAACAACTTCCACCCCATCAAACCGCCTCCTATGGTAAAGTTGCCGATAATCAATGTATGGTTCAAAGAGGTGGTTGAACTCCTCCTCGTACAAAGCTTGCATGGTGGTACACCATGCACCCACCTTTCCTAAAACTCCCTAGACTTTCTCTGGTCCAACGGTATATATCATCTCCCTCATGAACACTCTAGCTTCATTTATGTCCCTCGAATGTGATTTCTTTGCTTCTTCATAATTCTGCATAATCCTTTCTCCCTCACTGCTCTCTTTACTTCCTCTTTTTTAATTAACTTTGATATTGTTGTAGGTGATGTAATATTTGGAGGGAGAACACTACTTATATACTGTAGTTTACACTCTACAATTCATACCCTTTATTTGTGGAGTAACTTAGAAACTGACGATAAAACCCTTATCGTTTTCGCAAGAAGGTATACTGACCATAACCCCTTTTTCTTTTTCGCGGGAAGTTGATAAATGGCCCTTACAACTCTACACACTAACACCTATACAGTAGATCCTAATCTAACCATGGATATAATCATTAATTAAGTAACACGTTATAATGAATATAATATCATATGAGAGTATGCCGTAATAAAAGCATTATGATTCTACCCCTAAAGCATGAGAATGTATAGTATTTTATTAGCGAATATGATGAATAACTGTTTCAAAGGCAAAATTTTCTTAAGGAAGTATGTATGGTTACTATATAGTGTTGAATAATTGGAATCGTTAATTCTGTGGCAATTAATTTCATTGTTTAAACAATATCATCATCATGATTATATTGTAATTTTATTACTATGTGCTACTCATCTAATTCATTGATCATGTCGTTTATTTGTTTTTGTTTATTATGCGGTAATTGATAATGTTGATTGATTCATTTCTATTATTTCATTATCGCTGATAGATATGATGATTATTTGTTATTTAACTGTTTACGCATCATTTATTGCTCATGGATACGATTATTGGATTATTTGAAAGGAAAAACACAAATAAAATTTATTGGATACTCTAATAAGGGCGGTTATAATTTGATGGACTGATAGAGACCGATAGAGTTTGATGTAACGGACCAATGGAAATATCAAAAGTAGAAATATGGAAAAAGGGAATTTCGGATATCCATGCCAACTGTAAAACTGAGACGGTTTACTGCGCACACGCATAATGATATGACAACTCCCAACTCTGGTTTGCCTTAATTAATGAGGTTGTCGTACAAACAACTTGTATTATCGTAACATCTATTTTGTTTCATTTTTACTATTATTTAGCATCTGTTTTATTAAAGTTAATCTACAAAATAAATTTGGTGTATCTATTTTGATCGGATGGATTTCCGGAGAGACGTACCGTTGATTTATAGAAATTGCATTGAAATATGAGATTGGTTGAAACGACAACCGACAGACAAGCATGGACAAGTTTTTTTTTCAATTTTCGAGATTAAGTAAATGTTGACACGTATAAATGATGTCTTACAAGGGAAGATTCTAGGTATTTATTTTATGTAGCATCCATTTCCTCACACCGGGGTGTTTATAATCGATTAATTACTCCAGAATTCATACTAGATGCTAAATAAAAACGGCAATATTAATTAACTAGAATTACTGTCATAGATAAATGTGTAATGATGACCAAAGCTGATACAACCTATCGACGCAGCTAAACCTACGTTCAACCTACGTTCATTGTTGATAGGGACGGGTTAGGTATTGGCGTAGATTACAATTTTATAATAATATAAAAATTTCCTATAATTAAGTTGTACGGAGTATAATAATAGAAAAATGTTTAATAAGATCTTAAAAATATTTACGGATTATGTATAATATCCAAAAACATAATGGATTTGATAATAACGTTCTTAAGCGAACAATATTATGTCATTATGCTCCATTTACAATTAAATTGTTCACTAATTTTTTTTCTATTATCCTACTACTATGATTCGTATACTTCAATAACCTTATAGAGTACTTCTTTACACATATAATTATAATTAGAGTCCAACAATTTATTTTAGCATCCAAATTGCGGTGACTTATTTGGATTTACCGCGCTATATAAAGTTAGTGTTGTGAGCGCAACGAGACCCCCACGTAATGTCGTAGAGGATGTGTAGGGAGGGTCACGCTCGGTAACCACCACTTAGGGGCAGGTGCTGGAAAGGGCTAGGAGCCCTTGACCAAGTCCTTGGATTTCTCGATTCCCAACTTTTCAGAGGCTCTGTCTTATTGCATATTGGCAGAAGTACGAATGGGGGGGGTGTGCCAAGCAAAGCACGAGAGCCTGACCAGGCATGGCGCCACCAGTGGCGGCGCCGTCCCTGTTTGGCGCCACCAGTGGCGGCGCCAGGCTCACTAGGGGGGAGGCAGTGCGGTGCCTTTGCCCTCCTATGGTGCTGTTTCGGAGTTAGAGTCGCCACCAAAAACTTTTGGTGTCTTGAAAACCGTATGCCTTTCAAATCTA
>CAAKMY010060115.1:0-14620 GCA_901111285.1 Corrigiola litoralis
TGAAAACTAAAAACCAAAAACTGCAGTGCTACCAAAAACTAAAGTTGTATGTTTTTTTTTTTTTCTGTATCTGAGCTTTTGTAACATACTACATTTGATATACTCATTTTTCCACATTTGCTTTTTTCACACTTGTCGAGTTCATAATTCGACATTAATAACTCACAAAATGAGTTTGAAAAATTATGTATCTATAATTTGTAAATTTATGTGTAGAATTATTTTTATGTAAGTTTTTTTTATATTTTTTCCGATTATATAACTTGATTGATAATGAGAATATGATATAGCGTTAAAGCACATATGGAGGGAGTACAATTCAATATTTTTTTAGCCTTTTTTTTATTGAGAAATGTTTTTCAACCTAAAAAGTTATAAGCTTTGCCAACCACCTTCTATTTAAAAACTCAAAAGTAATTGGACCTCGAAAAGTAGAAGCACCAAAATACTGTTTTTTTTTTTTTAATAACAAAGTTATCATAGGATATATTTTTTTCTTTATTGTATAATATGATATGTTGTTAACATGATCTTACATTATATATCTTCCTTTTAAAATACTTTGTTATTAAGTAAATCACATATATATAGCTAAACATGGAAGCTTATTAGATATTATCTTATAAAAGAAGATATCATATCATATCCTATAAAGGAAGATGTTGTATCCTAAAATATTCTATTATATAGAGGTTCATGGAATCATGTGTAAATGTTTTATGTAGTAGTCATTTTTAGTGGATATCAATTAGGAAGTTGGAGATTATGTGATCATATGATTTAATATTTTTGTTAAGGGCTATAAATAAGGAAGCCGAAGGGATCTTTTTATTTTTAAATGGCAAAATATCGTGGAGTCGACACGTGGTGGAGTCGTTTATTGCTTTAGTATATATTATAGATTATAGATAGATAGATAGATAGATAAGATTTTGAGTGTATACTCTGATCACATACATTCTACATTTCCATAAAAATATTTTAAAAAATTCATACAAATGTTAAATTTTGAGTGAATATAAATTTTCCAATTTCCTATGTTCTTTATAATATTTAAACAAAAGCTAAAATTTGTTTTCTTAGGTGATGCTCTAATAATGATAATAGGACCATATACACATGTATATGGAGTAGCATATACATATGGGGTTAAAAAGAGGGTGGGTAATATGGTAATTTGTTCTTTTATTTCTTTTTAACCTCGTGTGTATATGGTACTCCATATACATGAGTACATGGTCCATGGATTGCTCTAATATTCACTGAAAAGTTTCTCCTTTATTTATATATACTTTTATTATTACCTCTTTTTATTATTTCCATATAAGAGATCTTTCCTTATTACACTTATTGCAATATTACAAATTTAATTTAAAAAATCTCATTAAAATAAAATACAAATTCATAATCCTATGTGGTGCTCTAATAATTACCGAAAAGTTCCTCCTTTATTTATATAATATTTATATATATATATATATTGATGATTGATTGATTTAGTTATATGGGCCCCATAGTATAGATAGATACCTCACTTATATCTTGAATAAAAATCATACTCACCCACCGGGTGGGTACACATTTCACACCCACCCTCTCACATGATCTTTAAAAACCATTTTTATTTTTAAAGGTAAAATAAATTATGTGAGAGGGTGGTTTGAAAATTGGTGCCCACCCGGTGAGTGTGTATCATCTCCCTATGGTGAGATTAAACCCCACCCACCTTTCATTATCACTCTCCATAACCCACCTCCCTTATCCCCCATCCCCACTACCAAACTCCACCCGGCCTCCTCCCTCGACCACCTCCACCCCCCGCGTTTCTCACTCTCTCCTCCCCCTCCCAACTCGTTTGTCTCTCCCCACCCCTCCCCCACCGCCCAACAGCCTCCCTCCCCTTCCCCCACCAAGCAACAGCCCCCCTCCCCCGCCACCGCGACAACACCTCAACTCACGCGACCCGCGGCGGCGACATAAGGTCGTTTTCCCCATTTTTCCTTTTTTTTGTCCAAACCATCGGTTTGACCCAACACTTCGCACGTGGGTCCGGGCCGTTACTAAGGAGTAAACGGTGCCCCACATGGTACGTCTCCGGCAACAATCGCGACGGAAACGAAGGTCGAAGGGGGCGTTAGTTCGTTACAAAAACTCAGATCTCGCAAAAAGAAACACTTTCCGGTCAAACGGAGGCCGGAAACGGAATCTTTGGCGTAAATCCGGTCGGGAACGTTAGTCTTCGTCGTGAAACGACGTCGGCGTTGCCGGTCAACGCCGGTGGCCGGTGGTCAACGCCGACGTGATGGTGGCCTGCGGCTGCCAGTGGGGGAGGGGGAGTTACAGTCTGAAAGGGAGAGTTAGTTTGAACATTTCAGGTGCTTTAATGAAGGATAGATGTGTCTTTTCAGCTTCGTCTCACCAAAACCGTCTCATTGAAGTTTTAGCCATATATGAACTCAAAGAAAAAAAAGTGTATAGAATAAACCGTACGTCTATCCGTCTATCTGTGTTCCCTCCCTCGTTCGCGTCAGTGAAACTTTGGAAATGGCGATTAGTTACCATGTTGTCCTCAGCACGTCTGCTAACAAAAATTAAACAATACGAAAAGGGCAACCCAAAGTCCAATTGATCTCCCTTTCCATTTCTACCCCGAGAAAACTGCAAAAGTTCATGATCATCATCATATTCATCCTACTGCAACATCATCGTGAACAAAATTGAAATATACTTACACTTTCAATTTGTGATTTTTGGATCCCCATAAATTTCTCATCTCTTAGTATTTTTCTCTCCCTCCTATCTGTTACAACTGATCAATCAATCAGGTCTCCTTCTACTTTTAATGCATTAGTGGCATGCAATAGTTTTACATTGAAATAGGATCTTTATATTCTGTTTCTACTTTGCATGCAGATATCCAGGAATATACGGGGGCATCATTTGATGCAACTTCATTGCATTCTAGATTTGGTTGTAGAAAATAGTAATAGATGAAATGAAAAGAAGGAAACGGGGTAATAAAGTATCGGAGATTCATCGAAATGAGAAGGGTAAATAGCATCATTGTTTTAGCCCTTTTGATCTGTACGTCCAGTTTCTTTCAGAATAAACGCGCTTCTGCGAGACTTTCTTTTCGACATGGAGTTGATTTTCCTCAATTGCAGGTCCACCAACACTGGGTACGGTATTTTTCTTTTCTCCCATCAATCAATTATTGTTATTAGCTGTATAAAGATTTTCTTTTTTTCTTTTTTGTTAAAGAAAAGTGAGGGTCAAAATTATGGAACTTTTGTGTTTACTAGACGTTTGCAAATGCATGTTTGTGGGCTTTAATTGGTATGTGGCTTTTGTGAAGCTAACCCAGCTAATTGTTACAGTTGTCGTGAACTGGTTTGTTTGGGTTGCCTACCTTCTTATAATTGGTGATAAGAGCATCAAGAAAGTTAATTTAGTAGCTCAAACCTCACTCTTTGGTGTTTGCTGAAATTCGTGCTTGTTTTTATTTCTAAAGTGATTAGCTTGTTTGGATTGAATGAAATGGAAACCAGTGGTAGAATGGAGGACAGTAGGGGAGAGAAGGCAAGCAAGAATTAGAAGTAAGTATGCTAAATCACTTCATCAGAGGCAGTTGTATGTATTGTCATCCTTTCTTGACATATTCGTGTCCTTATCACCTCACTGGAAAAAATGATTAAGATCCTCAATTAAATCGCTTTTAACACTGTGACTCATTGATTTCGTATGTTGTGCTTATGTCTATTTCAAGCTTGGTGATGTTATACTCAATATATAAGAAGAGCTTCAAAGTGGTATAGTCCTTAAATGATCTATCGATTAGCTCCAAGGGGATTTTTCACCTTAGGTTGATTTTTTGTAGAAGACCTTACACATAAAAAATTCTAGAACTCCATAAATTATAAATATATATTGTTGAGTTCAAAGGTGAGAATATCAGGTATGTCTTGAACAACTAAGAGCAAGTGGGCACATAATACTACTAGTTTGGAAACACACGCAATGCGTGCATGACAAAAATCTGTATCAAATCGACGAAAAATCCACCTTCTACAAACACAACTAAAAATTGAAAAAAAAATAAAATGTCAAATTGTCAAATATTTTCTGACATTTGTTTTTAGATATCGGTGAGACACCCCTATTCCATAGCTCTGATTGTGAGAGAAAATAGACCATAAATCTTGTCCTTGTTCCCACCCTAACCCCCAAAACTTCTAATCAGATATCATAGAAAAGAAGTTTTTAACATTACCATAGTAATTATGTTAATGCAAAACATATAATATCCTTCATTTATTACAAAAACCTAAGTTTCTCGCTACGTTGTATACGCGAGTGAGTACACACATGCATCGAATAATATTGAAATAAAGTTCATACATTATAAAAAATAATAGTGCAAATCTGGAAGTTGTCACTCAAATTATACCAAAGTTTATCTATTTATTGCTCCAAACTACATCAAACGGAAAACAAATTGTTCGGTGGATTATGCATAGACATTGCACGCTGGCATAGATCCACATCACAAATAGAAACGTTTTTCCACGGAGCCCACTTAGAGAAGGCCACAATCATTGCTCCAATGTCGTGTAGGCCAAAAAAAAATGAAAAACTTTATCTAAAGGCTGAACAAATCACCCTTATCTAGCTACACAATTTTTCTTCTATAACTGAACACAACATATTCAAATAAGTAGGACTTAGTTGTTCTCTTCAAGGGAACAAAACAAACGTGTAAATAAGCACTGATGTGAAAATAAGCACGTTTGTAAAGAAATTGCCTCCCCACTTGGCCACTCCCCTCTATTCCGTTAGTTAAAAGCCCCACTTCCCCCTTAAACAAACCGTAACTGAAGATCAATACCAATAACATTACTAATTCACTGAAAACTACAACCCCACTACTCATTAATCTTCCGGTTAACAACCCCAACTTCACCCTAACCAAACCATTATTATCTATTACTTCTCTTGTTTTATCACCAAGAACTTAGAAATGGATTATGAGGACATGAGTTCAATTTCAACTCAAAGAATGGCAACAACTTGACCCCTGAGTTGTTTTTCTAAGACAAAAACAACCTGCTCCAGTTAACCTCCTACTCGCCCGTTCAAAGGGGAGCAAGAAGCCAAAACTGCCACATGCAACCCAAATTACCTAGTTTAGCTCAAATTTGCCCAAAATAAATAGAAGTAAAAAGCACTCCAAAAAAAATAAAAAATAAACCGTGGATATTGCCATTGAAGCAAAATCAAGTTATTAAACCATGTTTATGGCCTTATGGGAATATAGTAGACAGATTGGGGAGAGAGATAATTAAAACACTAACATTTTAGATGGCTATACATAGTCGGCTTTTCCATTCAATAACTCAAACTATTATAAAAGTAATGCTCTTTAGAAACAAACCTTTAACAATTGCATAGAGAACGGCCTTCTCTACGAATATTTAGAAATTCACTCCGGTCAAAAACAAAAAAATGCTCCCCTTGTCATTGTTTGTTGACGAAGATGGTCTCCATTTCACTTTATTAAACTTTGTATTCCTCTAAGTTGTAGAACAATCAAAAGGGGGACATGCCAGTAAATTGGAAAGGTAAAGTAGATAGTAGCAATAAAAGAACCCATCTAAGTATACTTCATGTGGCATTAATCCAGACCTTACACACACAATAATTTCCAAACATAGATATCAACAAAACCATGGCATCACCTACATAACTATTGGAAAGCCACTAATCATGCTTATTGGAAAAAATACAATTCACATTACTGCCGAAAACTTGCAAACAATCATTCGGCTTGTGTTAGCAAAATTAATAAACTACACAAAACCTTAGCTTGAACCTTAGCTATTCCCAAATCTCACTTAAGTCAAACGTATAGGAGAGAAAAATATTTTAGCGGAAGTGAGTTCGGGAAAATTTTGTATTAAAGAGAAATCATGACAAACCTAAACATGGTCATTTAAATGAAAGAACCATCAAACCAAAGGACTCCATTTCTATCGGGAAGGCTGTGACTCCATTGTTGGTATATGATTCCTTGCTTCTTCTTTATTAAATTGAAAATATAGCTTGTACTATACCTGCGAATAGCGGGGAAAGGAAAATTACATTGGTAATAATCGCAATAGAAAGTGAAGGAGAAACAAAATCTCTGGATGAAAAAAGAGGAAACTTGAGAGGAATTTAAACTTAAGAGGGAAAAAAGGCATTACTGGGTAATAGGTAAGTGATAGCCCACTAGTTTTAGAGAAAATGATATCTATATATACATTTTTTTTTTTTGATAAGATAAGAAATGAGGTTGTGCAAACCCACAAACAAATCATCCTAACGGATTAGATACAGACGCTCCAACAAATCAAAAAAGAACTGAAAACACCTATGAAATACAAGTCCTAGTCCCGCCAGATATAGTCTTCAGTTATAATATAACATCTAAGAATACGACTCGGAGCAAAGACGACCCCATACAAGGGCCCCAAACAAACTACAACTCATACTTAGATGGGCTAAAGAACTACCTTAAGACACACTAGAACAAATACAAATACAACTCATAAACAAAAAAAGAGAAACAAAGTAAAAGGCAAATACAAAATCACTAAGGAAAGAAGAGGCCTTGCACGCAAGGCACAACTACGAACACGTTTCCCCATGCCCTAGCCGCCACACAGTGGAGAGAGGAGCAAGCAACCAGCAGCTGGGCTTCACCACTTGACCGAGATAGCCACCAAAACAGACCAACCCACACAAGCTAATCTCTGTCAAAATTCATCGCAATGTCATGGAGTACAACAGAATTAAGGAGGCAGCGAAAGGATCACATAATCGGGAGTTTGGGGAGAAACGGAATTATCTCATGGATGGTAGATAATTGAAAGTGCTTATTTGAAGAGAAAACATGACTCAACATAGCTAATAGCCTAAAAATGGCTGGAAATCAAATATATATCATAAGATATATGGCTAGATGATATCATGGGTCGAAAAAATAGGACAAATTCCAAAACTTGGTCGAAATGCACATGTAGTGATACAAATACTAATCATTTGGGGGTAAACAAGGAGGACTGAAGGAAAATAATTGATGGCAAGGTGTCAAAGGAGGCACGTTAGTGAGGGCTGCCTTGACTTAAGGCAGTTGGAGCAAGATTGATGCCCACGTATGTGACGGTCTTGGAACTTGAAGGTCTGAGAGAATGACAGAACCAACTTGAAAAAGTGTATTTCATGGAGATAACTGGTTTGGTGTTTGATTTTGCAAGAGATTTCATTAAAGATATGGTGGTGAATGTGGGCGGTAGACAATTTGTGCCTAGGTTTTGCAAAGGTTTTTCTGGGTTTTTTGGGTGGCTTCATTTCTAGAGAGAGGTCAGACTCTCTCTCTCTAGAAAGCCTTTTCTACCTGCTGCAGTTATGTGAGGATAGTGGGGGTTTGCAGTTATCAATTTTGTAAGGGCAATTTAGTGGAAGGATATTTTAGGTATTTTGTGGGGTAAAAGTGAGGGTATAAGAGGTATTACATAAATCTCGATCCCATAAGGCCTTCTCCCTTTATAATATAACATGGATTTAGATGATCACGATGGATAAAACTCATGCACATGTTCCTTATGTTGGTGAAAGTACAACGGGAATTTATTATGGGGCTTCATTCCTTTAGATTATGTTCATTGGTGCCCCTCAAACAAGAGGGTCGCCACTTCTAAAGTAGGAAGGATAGACAGAAAGAAAAGCTAAAATAAAAAAAAAGTAGTATGACACTAAACATAAAGAGTCATCTCATGACTTTCTTAAAACACAGGGGTAAGGGGGACAAAGATGCACTTGGCTTGTTCCCATTAGATAAGATGAATTTATTTATTTTACAATTGCTATTGTCCTCTATAATTATAGATCCATTTTTATATCATTTTTTATATGAAAAAACTTAAGAAAATTTCCAATCAAAAATCAATAATTTACGTGTGTGTCAAAGGTGGAAATTGGGACCTAATTGGGTTGGCACAACTGGTTATGGGGGAGGTGAGATTCCTCTTAGTCTCAGGTTCAAATCCTCGGAGCATTATTTGCTTGGGACATATGTCACTGTAGTTAGAGCCTGGTAGCAGTGCGGCTTACCCGGTGTGCGTGGTTTGGAGGCTATTGCGTATCCTCGCGGGTTTACCTTGACGCACCGAAGGTGGCGGCTGTGGATTCCCATTTTTCAAAAGAAAAAAAGTGGAAATTGGGATCTGGCAAGAAAATAAATCAATAAAATATTGATAACCCTCTTACTAGAGGTGCAACATGTAACTCGGTCTTACTCCAGGTTGACTCCCTTTTTCGCAGTGTCGAACACATCTTCGAGGTTGCAGCCATATAAGTAACAAGTCTCACATACACTTATTAGCTAGGAAAAGGACACTGACGTTAGTGTTAGAGATGACTGCCCAGACAGAAATGGGTGAATGCATGGAAGCTATTTCAACCATTTTATTCATTGCTATTACTTATACTATACTTATTTTTCTCTTCTCAGATGTACTCATATAGTAGAGATGAATACTATTATATGAGTTATGCTGTGAAGATTTTCTAATACAAGTCAATATACATGCAGAGAAGTTGCCCAAATGCATTGTTGGAAGTTGAGAAAAAACTAGGAAAATGCGGTCTGTATTTGCTTGTAAAAGCTGTTACGGGTAACAAAGAATCAGCAGGTGTACAATTAAGGCAAAAACCATCTCATGAATCATTGACCACCCTGCCATCCCATTTCCAAGAAGTTGTTTTGAGTTGCTTAAGGCAAAATTATCTTTTTATTCATGGTTTCAACAATCAAGATGGCTGCATTAGTCATGTTGAAGTTTCTTTCCAGAAATCTAGTGTTCCAAGGAGATACATGGCTGACAAATCTACCAAAGGTACATTAGAAAGCCCTGTGTGCAGCACTATTTCTTTCATCCTCATTTTTTGGTTGCTAATGTTCTAATACCATTTGTGCAGCACCTTCCGATACACCATCTGAAGAGGATACGATTACTATACCACCTGAGTTACTTTTTCCATCTCCTCCACCTCCACAAGAACCTGCAATTGACCAAAGTAATTTTTCTAAGGAACATAATAGACAGGTTAACAAAATAATTACTATTGCTGCATCAGTAGCGGGAATCGTTGTCGTTTTTTCCTTCTTGTTGTTTTGTTGTTTAACAAAAGGTAGAAAAAGATTCCGAGATAAGCAAAGAGATGACAGACCTCTTTTGAGACTGAGTTCAAATGACTTCACTGCTGGTAACTCATTAATTTATCTTTTCTTTTTTGGTTACTAAATTACTATCAATCTCTGTCCAATGGGCTAAAATTCGAGTATATTTTTTAATTAGTGTTTCAAATTTAATCTATACAAGGTTCTCCAACAAGTCCTGACATTAAAGATTTTGGAGGAAATACATCTTTTAGTGGCTCTTGTCTTAGACCCGATGGCTCTTTTGTAAGACCTGATGGCTCTTATATAAGAGCTGATGGCTCTCATTCCTCTTCCTTGGCTGCTATTCCTGAACATGGTCCGATTACATCTGGAAGTGCTGAGGCACTAACTTCATCTGAACATAGTCCTGGAAATTCAGATCTCTCTCCTCCACCAGCAGCAGCAGCACCACCTCCTCCACCTAACCCAAAAGCTCAGCCTCCTCCTCCACCGAAAGGTGTTCGACCTCCACCACCCCCAAAAGTAGCTGGTAAAGGACCTCATCAAAGAGGACGATCAACTTCAGGTGATGGAAGTGAGCTGGAAACTGATGCCCCCAAAACCAAGCTAAAACCATTCTTCTGGGATAAAGTTGTTGGTAGCCCTGATCACTCGATGGTGTGGGATGAAATCAGATCAGGGTCATTCCAGTAAGATTTCGAGTATTATCTTAAATTCATATAGAAATACATCACATGTACAATTTTACTCAACCAAATCGATTGATACTTCTTTAATCTTCAGGTTCAATGAGGAGATGATAGAGTCTCTATTTGGTTATAATCCTGATGATAGAAGAAACGGTGATCGCAGGGGCAGAGCATCGGATGCTTCTCAACCACAATACATACAGATAATTGAACCTAAGAAGTCTCAAAACTTATCTATTCTTCTAAAAGCACTTAATGTAACCACAGAAGAAGTTAGTGATGCCCTTTTAGAAGGTATAAATATGTGTGTCACTCCGTCCTTTTTCTGTATGATGTGAACATAATTGCATTTTCACACGAACACATTGCATTTAGTTTGGCAGAATACAATCAGAAACTTTTATTTAACTAGATATGCAATTTCATAGTATGCAGATTAAAGTGTTGTTTGTCTGAGTTCCCTTTGACTTCCTGTATTTTTTTCAATGGTCAGTTTCCAATGAACGTAATAAAATACTCAAATATAATATTCATATGTACTGGGATAACGCATCGTCTTCAATCCTATGTATACCCGATTAATTTCCATTGACACTTTAGTTTACTCATACATTATAATTGGAATTTTGAAGATTTTAAGTATATCTTGTGGCTAGATCTTAACTTTTCTCTGAATGCTTTTGGTTTCTTCGTCATGTGAAAGCCAGCTCATGCTGGGGCTGTCAGACCTCGAGAGAACTTTCTTTTAGTAGAAATTATGACGGACTTAGTTTCCCATGCTTGTGAATGGTTATCCCATTTTTTTGTAGATGTCATGCTCTCTCTCTTATATTAATCATCTTCATGAAAAGAAATCACCAAAGAATGTGATTTTGCAGTCTGGAGTTGTTTTTTAGTTGGTAATTTTTGGTGACTATTTGGAAATGACAACTTATAGTTAACCTTTGCATTAGGAGCTAAAAAGTAAAATTTCAACTCTTTTACAACTTCTTAGTTTTGTCGCCATTTCCTTTTGGAAGGCATATTGTGTTTGTGCTTCTGTATTTCTGACTGATACATCATTATTTAT
The DNA here is from genome assembly GCA_901111285.1 of Corrigiola litoralis. Lineage (NCBI taxonomy): Eukaryota > Viridiplantae > Streptophyta > Magnoliopsida > Caryophyllales > Caryophyllaceae > Corrigiola > Corrigiola litoralis. The sequence continues at coordinate 10,982 of CAAKMY010060115.1, forward strand.
GTTATCCTACCTCAACTAAGAAAGTTTGAGATGTCTAAATTGAGTTAGGTAATGAGCTTCCCCCCGAGTTATTGCAAACATTGTTGAGAATGGCACCTACACAAGATGAAGAACTAAAGCTACGGTTATTTGATGGCGATTTTTCTCTACTCGGACCTGCAGAGCGATTCCTGAAAGTAATGGTTGGTATCCCATTTGCTTTTAAGAGAATGGAGTCCCTAATGTTCATGATGACATATAAGGAAGAAGTATCCAGCATTAAAGAGTCCTTTGTTACTCTGGAGGTGAGCGTTTTAACAATCGTTTACTTCTACAGTAGTTATTTTTCCTCAGTAAAGCACTGTGACCCCTCCGAATAATATTTCAGGTCGACATTTATGCTACTGTCGGAGTTGGTTTTTTTTTTTTTTTTTTCTTGTGAGATTGTATTTATTCTATCCTAGAAACAAGCAAAAGATCTTCAAGGGTGGTGATGTTAATAAACCATGCCAAAATACTAACATTCCCAAACTACTATAGATTAAACCCAATCCAAATAGGCCAATAGCTTTTGAAAAGTGAAACATTAACAATGTCCTGATATATTTTTGGATTATTTTCCATAAATTTTGGTTATACACTTATACTAACATGTGCTTGCATTCTATTTTCACCTCAGTAGTGTATTAATTGTGCAGGTGGCTTGTGATGAGCTCAAGAAAAGTAGACTATTCCTAAAACTCTTGGAGGCTGTTTTAAAAACTGGCAACCGAATGAATGATGGCACCTATCGTGGCGGTGCTCAGGCATTTAAACTTGATACGCTTTTGAAACTTGCTGATGTAAAAGGAACAGACGGTAAAACCACGCTTTTGCACTTTGTTGTTCAAGAGATTATTCGCGCCGAAGGCATCAAAGCTGTGCGTGCTACAAAAGAGAACTGTAGCATATCTAGCATAAAATCTGATGATTTTGTTGAAGATCCTAACTTTGATGCAACGGAACAGTACCGCACTCTTGGTCTTCAAGTTGTATCTCATATAAGTAGTGATCTGGAAAATGTCAAAAAGGCTGCTGTAATAGATGCTGATGGGCTGACGACAACAGTCTCCAAACTTTGCCAGTCACTGACGAAAAGTAAGAACTTCTTGAACAATGAGATGAATAATTCTGAGGAAAAGACAGGGTTCTATCTGGCCCTTGTAAGTTTTGTAGAACATTCAGAAGGTAAGGTAGCGTGGCTCAGTGAAGAAGAGAAGAGGATATCAGAGTTGGTGAGAAAAACAGCAGATTATTTCCATGGCAGCGCTGGAAAGGAAGAAGGCCAACGTTTATTTGCTATAGTCCGTGATTTTTTGGTAATGCTAGATAAGATATGTGCACAACTGAAACAGTCTTTTTCAAAGACAGCACGAAACCCTGGCAAGGAAACATTGTCAAAAATACCTTCTCAAGATCCACCTCAATCAATACAGGACATGCGTCAACGGTTATTTCCAGCAATTGCAGATAGACGTGTCGGTGATTCCAGTTCGGATTCCGACCCAGATTAGAAGTGTCCAAATAGTATTGGTAGATACGGTAGAATCTGAGTTATCTTTTTATTAATTGTCCCTACAGAAATGATGTGTCCAAGATGGTCGTTAGTATTCCCATAAACATCCTCAGATTTTGTGTATACAGTTAGCTCCCATTAGCTTCTCTCATCCACGACTTCTGCTAACTTCTCTGCTCTACGACTTCTGTTAAACTCCATCTTATTTTTTGTGTGGGGAGGCACCTGTGTAGTAGTTAGCTGGCAATTCTGTTAGAGGTTGTAGACTTGTAGCTATATTGTAACTGCATTTGTAGGTTGTGACTCTTTGACAATCCTATAAATAGCTACAAGTCATCTCCGTAAACTTTCTTCTCTTCTCATCTCATTTCTTAAATTTTTTGCGGAAGTGCGGTGATGTTTGTACAGTGCTGTATAATTAGAAAAATAGACAAGAAATCATAGAGACAGAGTTTCGTGGTTCACTATCAATGTGATAGCAGCTAAGTCCACCAAGATCCTGAATTTCATTTGATGAGGAGAATAAATGAACAGACCCGAAATTCGGGCATAATTGAGAGACTAATGGGAAAAATTTATCCCTAATATTTCACTCTGCATGAAGGCCCTAAAATTATCTATTGAACCCATTTAATGCAATTACACTACAATAAGAAAAGTGAAGATATGGGAGATATTACAAATATTTCATATATAACTGTAGACACCCCAATAAACGAGATACCGAGAGTAGGTAATGTGCCATGAAAAGCTGCGCTACAAAGATGTGACGATTAAACGAGATCTTAAGTTATCGCCTATAAATTGTCATTTATAGTGAAAACCGAACAAGTTCGAAAACGTACATAAACTATGTTTTCAGTCTATATTTCACAAGGCATGCACGAAACAAGCCAACTCGAAAAAGTTATCTTGCATCACCAGTGGTGACACAAACCAAAAAATGAATAAAAATCAAAAAGCTCAGAATCATCCCAAACATGCAGAAAACAACCCAGAATAATAAAAGGTTAGGATGGACCTGCTACGTCGCCAGTGGTGACACACCCAGTTTAAGCATTCAGTCCTTTCATGAGAATCGAAAACAGTCGGGACAACCCTGATAATGTTGTTCATTTCCAGACCTATTGCATGTTGTTCAATCATCTACAAGGCTATTAGCAAGCTTATGGCTAGTAGACTTCAAGTGGTTATGAAGTACATAATAGGAGGTGACCAAGCAACTTTTAACAAAGGCAGACTCATTCATGAGAATGTTTTGATGGTACGTGGCAACATGGAACATTATGGTAGATCACATATCTCTCCTAGAGTCATGTTGAAGATTGATATTAGAAAAGCTTTTGATTCTCCCATTTGGAGTTTTCTTCATCGGGTTTTGTTGTTTTATAACCTTCGTGAACAAATGGTGAAGTGGAACATGACTTATGTGACATCTCCTAGCTTATCAGTAAGCTTAAATGGATCTTACCCTACCAACCCTTTGACTTGAGTGATAGTGTCGACGTCCTTTTAGATGTGGACCTTGATGACATGGACGACGTCGATGACGCGACATCCATTCATATGGTGACTCCAGATGAACTCAAGTAGATCTTAACTCATTATCGAGTTATTTAGTTCTTCGATATACCATGGTGTAACTGTGACTTTATATTATATTATTGTTTGATTTTGATAGTATGGTGCGATTAGCACTCAGAATTTAGATATTGCGCGATTTCCGCAAAATACTTATGCATTCAAATTATCCATGACATCTATACATACTTCAATTTTTGTAGTTGGTTTACCAGTGTATTGGTACATGCGCGAGCAACTAGCTTGTCTAGTATCTTGTTTATGCTGGATTCTATTGATATATGTGATTTCGTGATTAATGTTATAGTTGAACTATGTCATAAGACTAATGAATACCCCTTGGCAGTGAACCAACCAACATCGCTAATATGGACCAAGTACTAGCCATAATATTTGCTTAGAAGGCAACCTTGATTCAAACCTTCATAAACTTGGCAAACCAGAACTACTTTTACGTAGATTAAGGATAGTTGTGTTACATGGTTTTTTTCATTGATCCTACTCTTTTTTAGAGTTTTCTCTCT